>JXPH01031419.1:0-11448 GCA_001014845.1 Mochlonyx cinctipes | reverse complement strand
GGCCTGATTTACGTTGGCCTAATTTTCTCTAATATATACCGTAAAACCATATGCACATGGTGTAAAAAATATATGATAGATTTTAAAGATTTCAATTAAAGAGAATTTGACCGTCAAAACTTGACGGGTCATTAGCTAGTAAATATAATAATACAATAAATTAATATATTTTTATCAATTCAATAAATATCTTTACAGTCGAAACACATGAAAAAGAATCTGGAATAGCGACTGGATCACTTGAGAAGTACAAGCGATTTTCAAAAGCCCAAATATAAACTCTGGAAATACAGTTCGACAAAAATCCGTTCGTAAAGGGGGTTGAACAGGAAAACCTTGATCCAACGATAAATTTGACATCCGATCAAGTACTAAATCGATTTAGAAACAAGCGTCGAGAAATTAAAACAGTTGCCAAACCTTAATTAAGAATTCTTTATTATTTTGAACTTGTTGATGCTATTTGGAGTTGACGAGGTCGTAAAGTTCTTTGAGCTCCAATAAAGTTTGTCGCGTTGTTGCAGTAAATTTTCGAAACCATCCCCCTTCTTGACACAAATCGTGTGAGTGCGAGCAAGAACGATTTGGTCGTCAGATGCATGACTATCTCAATATGAACCGCTTTCGACGAAAAACAAACAAAAATGGCGAGGTAGGTCTTTATAGGAGCGGCTTTGCGTTGGAAATTTTTTGAAAGACTGGTCCACAGTAGTCCGCACCATAATTTTTGAATGCGCGTTCAGGATTGACACGGTCATAGGGTAACTGACCAATCAATTGCTTTGCGACTTTGGGATTCAACTTGCAACATGTGACACATTTGCTAACAATTGAACAACAATTCAATGTCGAAAAAACGGTGAGGTATGATGGAGAGCAGCAACTGAGGTCCTGCATGGAGTAATTGCAAAATTGTTGAACGTACCATGAGTGTTGTGAAGGGATGTTTTTAGGGCAACACCATCGGTTGTTTACAATCGGATGATAATGACGTGTGAGCTAAGCGACTTCCAACACATATTGCATCTTTGTTGTCGAGAAATGGATTCAATAACTTCAATTTGGAACGAAAAGGCACTCTGTAAATACTTTTTCGATCGTCTTCAATACATGTATGATCTACATATGTTGTCATGGGCATTAGTTATTGTCTTAAATCAGCCTTCCAGCTCCTACCACAAAATATACAATAAATATGAAAGAAAAGTTACATAATCCACTATGTTGTGCTCTGCGTTTTTGGTTTTAAGGTTTCTCCAATACATTTCTTAAATTATAAGGGGTTGTAGAAATGTTAAAATAAGATATGAAAATATTAAAAATATGGGGAAAGTAATAAATTTCGACTTTTGTACAATTTGGGCATTTTTTACCAAAAATTTTATTCTGAATTTAATTTTATCATAGTTTTGGGATCTTTTTATGTTCATACAAAAAACCTGTGTCTGTCAAATATGTTTTCAGTACGTTCAAGCTATTCACCCTTCCCCTAAATTACAAAATAAAAGGTGTTACAAAACAATTAATCTTGAATTAAGATCAGATTAATATAATTTGTTAACCGCTGTTAATTGTTATGGCACCTGAACAGCAACTTCATTAAAAATTCTGCACACGACCACGATGGTGCCTGCAATTTATATTTTCATTCGCGAAAATGTAAAGAGGAAATCAAAAAAACTCGAATTGTGCTGAAGGAAGTCGTTATTCATTCGAGATTTAAGCCGGTGATTAATTACATTATTTTCATGTTAACAGAATGTTTCTTGTACGGTACTTGCTTTAATTGAATTTAGTGATCAAATTCATATTTTGAAGCGTAAACTTCTCAATTGCTACTTACGTGAAAATACAGCATAGCATAGCATAGCATAATTTGTTTACGAGGCATGAAAACCTCTGAAAAAGATTATATGTATAGCATTTCATACAACACATGCCGACAGCAAACGAAAATAATCAAATAGGCTTTAAAACCTCCTAATATTGATAAGAACATAATTAGCACTTTTTAGTACTGCTGTTTAGGGGCTGTCTCAATGTAAATGAATGAATCATTTGGTTATACTACAGGACCGAGGATGGGGCTATAGGATTGGCGAAATCCATTCACAGACGAGGTAAAATGGTCAATTTTTGGTCCTTCGAATCTATCGCAGGTCACCTTCTGTGCTAGATGCATGAGAGTCTGGGTCACTGATCCAAACTGCCTTACTACAGAAGTGCCTTATGTTTTGGAAAATTGTCGCCATCGAAATTTTTTTCGATATATTTTTACTACACTCTCAATAAAAAAGCTATAAAACTGCAAAAAATACTAAATTTTTGACAGCGACTTAAACCGTTAAATTCTTAGCAAAGCCTTGCGTTTTACAAAAATGGCGGAGTAGTTTTTTTAAACAAAAATGTCGAGAAAAATAATTGTGAAAATATATTATATAATATGGATCAATTGCTTTTGGTTGGTCAAAAATTAAAAGTGGCAAGCCAAACATTAATTTTGAGAGCTGTAAATTTAACTTGAGCAGCCATAAATTAGCACCAACATGTTGTCCGATCATTTTCCTGGGTTTCGGATAATCATCCCAGGAATGTCTAGTCCACAGTACAAAGCATAGACTGTACATTGCTGGATTTATTATGCAACAGAGCGAAAGATTAATTTCGCTGCTCATCTTTTATTTCTGGCTATTTATTTATTTATTTTCAGCTGCTCAAAATTAATCAACTCAAATTTTTAGGGCCTTATAATATGCTTTTAATGTATATTTTATGTAAAAATATAATGTTGCCAGTGCAGTAATTTTTTCCGAGAACAAACTAGTGCCAAATTTTGACATTTTTGTGGTCTGGTCCGTAATTTCTTTTTGCGATTTAAAATCGGCATTTTAAAATGTGTTTTTTAATCAAGACTATGCTAAAATAGGGGACTAAAAAATTCACCTTCTAAACAAGTTAAAAAGTCCTTATTATCGGAATAAAAGACCAAATATTTCATCGGGTTCTGAATCGGGACAATTATCACAACCCGATGATTCGGGTTATCTCGATTAGCTTTCAAAATTAGAATTTTTCATTAAAAAAATAGCCCATACTGAGGTTTAAACTCGCGATCTTTTGCTCTCAAAGCTACTGCTCTGACGGAGCCATTTGATCATCAGGTATAAAATGATGAACACGTTTAAAATATGAAAATATTATAGTGCGCATGCCCAGTTCCCGAATTTATTCGGGAGGATTTTATTATTCGGGATATTTACATAAAAACTCCAGATTCGTAACCCGATACTTGCGACAATGATTTATAATTCTCTAATATCGGGAAATTTCCAGATCCTGAATACTAGTCGGGTTAAGTTCCCGTTTTTAAGTGTGTATAGACAAATACCGAGACTCAGTCGATTCAGTCAGTCCTGAAATAAAATTGATTTTTCTTTCCAATCAAAAATGAAACTTCTAGCAGCATCCAAGAGTTATCTTCATAAAAAATTGTTTAAAATTGAAATATTATTTCTCACTGAGTTGTTCTCAAGTATTTTAGATGGAGCGGCCGATCGTTAAAGAGGTTTGGAGAGGTCACCGGATTTTAAGGGTTTGAATCAATAGAGGTCAGAGACTGCAATTTCTTTTTATACTATGTTATAATCTAGGGACTTCCTAGCTGACTTGATCAACCTCAGGGTATGGATTGAAATCCAAACTTTGCGTTTTTCATCGTTGTCGATAAAGGACTGGTAGATTGTTTTGTGTGTGCTATTATTGATGAAGAATAGGGTAAACATAAACAAGGTACTTTCCAACATCTATCGTCAGAGCCATGCTATCGCAAATATACTTGCTGCAAAAACCTAACTATGTTATAGAAGGCGTTCGAATGGTGCTCATGTCAAATTGGTTAGTCAGTTTCCTTGCAGCTTAAATTGAACAAAACCTGATGGACTCATTCTCTGAAACGTGTGGACTTGCCTCGTGCATCTAAGGCATCTAATTAATAGCTTTATTATTTATTGGGATAGGCTGATTTTGTATGGAGAAGTTTCAAACGAAATTTTTCAAAAAGTTGGCCCCTACAAAAGATGCATATTGGTCTCAGATTTTTTTCTGATTTTTATTTTGATCGCTAATGTTTGCTGTTTGAGCTTAAAGTTTAAATTTTTGTATAATATAACAAAAAAATTAAATTTATTTATAGTCAAATTGGACGGTTCGGTTTAACAAAATTTATTTAAAGAAAATGTAGCAAACAAAGCCATTTATTTTTGGAAAGCTGAAATGCCCCTGAACACAGATATTTAATCCAAAAACTCGTAACAGTGAAAGATCACTTCTAGGCCCTAGGACCATCATATATGTGAAGTGATCCGAATGAAAAAAAATTCTTCCACAGGTCGATAGCATAGATAAGGGTAAGCAAAAAGTATTCGTGAAGATGTTTGTGTTTGAACCGTTATCGAGTTGTAGCAATCCAAAAATTTGAAATTTTGTATGGAAAAATGAGGTTTTGGCAACTAAAAAGACCAACACTTCTAAACCAATCAACCAATAAATTAAAACCCAGAAATTCGTGAATGCCAAATATGTATTTTATTGAAATATAGGCAAGATTGAGATATTATAATGAGATAAATGGAAAATTGTTGACTTTCCATATAAATTAGTTAACATATCAATATAATATATTCATGCAAAAATACTTGAAAATGTAAAACCCATTTCCTAAAACACCACGGACCGAATGTTTTCAAAACCTAGAAGACATACATGCAAAATTCAAAGTTCAAAGAAAATCACATTTCCATCAACTTTGTAAAAACTATTGACTAAAAAATCGAGCATTTCTGAGACAAATTGAATAAATTATGAGTTTTTGGCTGATCTTTACAAAAATTCATTTAGCGCGCAAACATTGGCGATCAAAATGAAAATTTGAAAAAATCAGGGGCATTTTTGACACCAATAAGCATTTATTTTGGGGGCTAACTTTTTGAATTTCCAAAGTTCTTCAATTTAGTCCACCACCCTATTTTTTACTGTTATAATTAATGTTCATTATAGTTCCCGTATGCGGTTAGTTAAATTTTGTTCACAGTCAACCCCTGATGTCAACTGATCCTACTTTAGATATTGGCTAATAAGGAGTTACTTGAAAATTTGCTTTTTAGACCTATTCATATTAATTAGCCAATATTATCAACTCCGTCATCTCTGACGTACGGTCAGTTGATATCAGGGTTCAATATCGAACATAATTTGATTAATCATTGACGAGAAGTTTCTGGATTTTGTCGTATTATAATAAAATGTTGCACTCATTGACCTGTATCAATACAAAACCTTACATTTCGGTGACCATTCCAGTCCTTCTGTTCGATCATCCACTCCGTTTATTTGTAAGCATTAGATACACGTTAGAAATACATTCACCTCAAATTGAAAGTTTCGTGGGTCCCAATGCATCCAACCTAGAAAATACAAAAAATAAAATTCCGATTTCGTTGAAGTCTTTTGATTTTTGTATGAAAAATATGAGGTTCGTCGCTTAAAATTTTACTCTTTAAATTGAAGTAAAACCCATTTTACAGTCTGTTATACTTTATTTCTCGGTAAATTATAAAACTGCACCTTTGTTATGTATGTTTACTTGTGGTAGCCAAGTAAATTATTACTTACATAATAAGATATTTAATTAATTAAACAAACCAAACTATAAAACAATAATACAAATTATTATTATTTTCATTAATATAATTGTTATTTCCCCAATATAAATTGTGGTGAAGTTGAGTACAAGTACGAGAGCCAGAGCATACATAATTGCAAACTTTTATAGATTTTGATTAATTAATAAAGTTTCTCAATATGTTTCACTGCTGCAACTTTTTAATTGTTGCTTATGATTCCGATTCATTTCCGTCAATAAAATATGATATGCGATGTTGTGTAGCATATTTATATTTTTATTTCTTTTAAACGAAATGTGGTTTACGATGAGAATTTCTGCATCAGACACTTTATCTCAGCGTACGTCGTTACACAATGGAGACTTTCTTTCTTATTATTTTTCTTAAGAGATTTTCTTCGTCTTTCAAGATGAAGTAACAATGCTTCAATTCTTCTCATACATAAATTTTAAAATGAAGAATATAAATTCCATACGCTTCCATGCGAGTAAAGCAATTTCGATGAAAATAAAAAAATGTGTATAAAATATGTAACACACAAATCATGTATGTACAGCACTATAGGATTGAATGGTCGAAAGGTAGGTGCACAAATCGAACAAAATTTCCGGAGTTTGTAGTAGAAAGGAAAACATATTGTATATTAATTACTTGTTCTTGTAAAAAAGTAAATAAAATAGATAATGGCGTTAAAAGTGGTCGATGTTTGATTATGCAACTGTAACTGAATGAAATTTGCATACAGTTTGATGACTTTTTGCTACTCACTTTCTTGAATTCAAGTGGAAAATCAGTTTTCAATTGGTTCAACGCTTCACAACAATTTTACTACACTGTAGCTTTGAATCCCCCACGTCCTCTTAAGCAGATAATTGACGTAATAAACGCAATATGTATTTAATTATAAAAGGTAAAAAATAGACCCGTCTAACAAGTTGGTTTTCAAAACGAGATTTATTTTCTGCATTTCTCCATCAAACGCATAACATAATGTCTAGTTCATTTCACTCAGGCAGGCATCATGCTGATCACCAAACAACCAATCGTTGAGCAAAATTGTACATTTTTAGTATTTTAGTGGTCACTATCGAACGATCTGGCTGACAATTTTATGAACAAGTTTAGCAAAATGGAAAAAAGTTCAACTTGTCTTGCTATATTTTCCAATCCATTCCCAACATCACTTTCTTTCCGATAAAACGGCGATTAAAATACTAATTTTTATTTTTGTTTTTATATCTTTAATGTTGTTGGCAATAATTTTATGATTTAATTAAATATTTTCGTTTTTTTTCCTTCTCGTTATGAATTTAAATTTATGATGAAAAGGTGTTGCAGATCTAATAAAGTCATTTAGTTCCAATCCGTTTACATTCAACACTCATCAGATCTCTGTCAAAACAAAAACAGGGGTGGCCGACTGCTGATCGTGCAGTCAAAATATAAGATTCGAGTTTAGATAATTTCATTATCCAATAAATTTAATTATTTTTATTAAGTTAATACAGTGAGGATATGTGAATCTATTATTTTGACTGAGTTGGTCAATCTTATAGTAACGCAAAGGTGGGAAGTTGTAACACGAATCGAAGAAGAAAATCATGAGAATGTATGCAAATTATTTTAGACCTGTGCCTAAATCATGGTCTTTTCATCAAAGGTATACTCTTTTGGTTTCCATGTCTCCTTGTAATTTTTTTAAGGAGACACAGAAACCACTTTTGAACGTCCAAAACCCAGTGTTCACTTTCTTTTGGCTGGTACAATGCGATAAATGCTCATGTGGAAAGAAGAAAATTCCCTCTCCACCCTACTGGATGGCTCGACATTAATCCTCGTACGAGGATTAATGTCGGTTGCTGAACCTGGATTTTGCTGGTTGTTAATTCGATGTCGGATATGCATTTTTGATGAACAGAGTTTGGATGACTTAAGACAGACTCACAGGTATAAATGTAAGACTTGGTACTTTATTTTCTTAAAATATTGCTCCACCTCACCGGTATCTTTATCCTCATTACTAGTCGATAACAGTTCGTAAATGTTTCGGAGCTTGATGGTGAATTGACTCTGTACAACGGAATTTTTGTCACATCGTTTCTCTTAGCAGCACGCATCTCCACTCCAATCTACAGTAATCAAATAATAGATTTGGTGATATTCTCAATTTATTGCTGCGTCTACTCTTTACCTCCGCGAGACATGAACACCAAGATCGGTTGATCATGGTGTGATCTATCGGGATGAAACCACAATTTCCTGTGTCTGTCCATTACTTGCTCAATGTTGCTGTCACCGCAATCACACTAGCCTTAAAATCTCCCATCAATATTTTTATGTCACCATTTAGACTGGTTGAAAAAATAGCCCTGAGGATCGTAGAACTCCAATTTCATAGAATAGTCCTTATCATTAGTTGGAGCCTAGCATTGGAGAAAGTCTGGCTTTCATAATAGACGCTAAAAATTGTGAGCAACCAAAAATTAAATTTGACCGGCTAAAAATTTAATCCTGAGTTCTGTCGCATAATCAACCCAGCAAAGTCTTGGCTGTGCCTATCACTGTGGTCTGGACATTGCTTGGTTGATTGTACGACAGAATCCAGGCAAATGACCGAACAACACTGTGGTTGTAATTTACAGTAAATTTAATTTTCGGTCGCTCAAAATTTTATTTTGACTGCTTAAATTTAATTATTGGCTGCTAAATAACTAGACAGACAACTTTCATCTACAAGTTTGTCTTCACCACGACTTTTTATCTAAGATTTTCCAGTTTACAGTTTTTGGCTATTGTAAACAATAATTGTCCAGCTTCAGTTGCTGAATGATGGACTTGAAATTGAAACAGGTGAGAATCGTCTAACTCACGGGCAAGATTTTCACCGAATAAACGGGGGACAAGCCCAAAGCACGCAAGACTTTGTTTCTCCAGGTTCAAGGCCAAGCCTGTAGTTTTCGGAATATTTTGACACTTTCGGCATTTAGCAGTTTTGGTTGCAGAGCTTATAACGCCATTTCAACGTGACGTGATTTATTCAGTTTTGAACGGAATCTGCGAATGGGAAGGCACATCACATTGCCGCCTTGCCTAGGAAAGGCTATATAATGCAACAAAGAGGCATTGCATTCGATTCAGATTTAATCAGCCACTTCACAGGCGGGATATATCTACCATATATAATTGAAAACTACAAACGCAATCATTAAAGACCCAGTTTTTAAAATGAAAGCTACTGTTTACTGTTTTTTCAAGTTAGATGTAAGACTAGGGTGGAGCAAATTCGAAAATGTGAAACCCTAAAACATAGCCCCCCCCCCTCCCAAAAGTTGCGTTTTGGTCCTGATATTTTGGGATTTTTCAAACTGACCGTTATGCAGTGTCGGCATTTGAGCATTTTTATCAAAATAAACGGTTTATTTGAACTGCACTCATGCCTTTGGCCCAATCATGTTAAAATGTTCTAAGAATGTGTAGATATTTCAATTACAAACATTTTGAGTCCTTAACAACTTATAAACATTTGGCTCCTGAGATAGTACAAACAGACCGTTAGGCTCTCAGTTTTTTTTGTATGAAAGCTCAGAAAATTAGGACCAGCAAAATTGGTATCCATGGTTTTTTGGGATGTTGAATCCAAATACGGCATCATCGGAAAAAATGACACGCAAAAAGTGACCAAAATGACTAAAATTTGTGCATCGGTTCCCCTGAGGCCATTTTTAAGGGCTTGGGAGTGCTCCTTAGAAGCAAAATTTAATTTTTATTGCCGTATCATGTAATCATAATAAAAAAGCAAATGGAATTTTAATTTTGGAAATCGAATAATAATTGGTGAAATTATAGCAAATACCAAATTTTGGGGGGTTTTCACAGGTTCTAATTATTTATTTTTGACTTCAAGTACTGAAATTGATTATTTATTTTGTTTTATGATGACAAAAATGAAAGAAACTCTATATCCGGACAACTGGTGGAGAAAATCTATATTTGGGGAGCAAATTGGTCTAACTTCTCCAATTTTTATCCGATTTCCAAAAATATAAGTTCTTTTTGTACTTTATTGTGTTTAAGTCCATAGAAACTATAATTATCTTATTCAGGATACTCCTAATCTCTCAAAACCGATCTCAGTGGAACCGATGGACCAATTTATGTCATTTTGACCACTTTTAACCAGTATTTTTTCCGATGATTGTCATTTGGATTCAGATTCCCAAAAACTTTAGATGCCAATTTTTTCAGTCTCTCAAATTCTAAATAATGTTTCTCGGACAACAAAACGAAAATAAATTAAAATTTGCATGAATTATTTTAATTTTCGGAATAGAACCAATTGGATCTGGGTCAAAAATTCAGAGGCTAACTGGAACATGAAATATTGCCAAAATCACAGTAGAATTAGAATTTTTGTTTTCATTGAAACGTTGCCGCAACAGTATCTGATTCCAAAGTAAAATTGACACTCTCTCCCCGGCAAGAGCTGATAACCCATCCATTTTATACATCGACCCAGATTCGCAATAACATGTAATTATTTTGTTTAAAATATTTCATTTAACCTAATCTCCAAAACTTACATAACACGCCATTAATACAAATTTAATGGAGAATGCATGTTTGCTTCAAATATACACAAAAAAAAACATAAAACGCAATGCAAAAAATAAAACAACTGATCACTTTGAACTTCCAGCTTTCCCAACAATAAACCGTATAACACATTCGAAATATAATTTACGGCTCTCTGCTGCTAAAAGCCATCAAGAAAATTACACTATTCAACAGACTTTATGTTTAAGTTGTTTTTGGTGGTGAATCCAAATTGTATTATGTTACGGAACTTGTTTTTCTTCTTATTAATCGTCGGAAAAAGGATGACCTGTTTGAAATAAATCCTTCGACGGCCAAGCGTGGTTACGTAAAACGGAACTTGTTGTTTACAGGCCCAATTGGAATATCCAATCAAAAGTTATAAATATTTGAACATTCCAAACAAAAATTCTGGAAAAACCTTACTCACTTACTTACTTAAGGGCCTATGGTGCCCAAGAAGAGACACAGCCGATCAATAGTCCTATTCCATCTCATTCGGTCCCTTGCAGTTGCTGTAATGCCACCCCATTCATCGTTGCGTACACCCAACTCTGAGTGATCTGCCTCTGGAACGAATTCCTTCCCGAGGGCAGTACTCCAAAGCTACTTTTGCTACTGATCCGGGATCTGGACCTCGTCATAGCACGTGGCTGATCCATCTATGTTCACGTTGCCTGATTTCTATCTCCATACTGGTCATACAACATTGCTGCCATAATTCAGTGTTAGTAATTGTTCAANCTTTCTTACTTACTTAAGAGCTTATGCTGCCTTGATGGGACACAGACGATCAGCAGTGTTATTTCATCTCATGTGGTCCCTTGCGGTTACTATTACGTCACCCCATTCATCGTTGCGTACACCCAACTCTTTGACAGATTTGACAGAACAGTGCCTAGTATGGCGTGGTCTGCCTCAGAATCTAGTTCCTTTCCGAGGACAGTTTTCCAAAGCTTCTTTTTCTAATGGTCCGGGGTTTTCTGGACCTCGTCATAGCACGTGGCTGATCCATCTATNTACTCCAAAGCTACTTTTGCTACTGATCCGGGATCNTATCTCCATACTGGTCATACAACATTGCTGCCATAATTCAGTGTTAGTAATTGTTCAAGGCCATCTTATCCGAACGATTTGACGCAGACATTTGTATTTGTATTTGTATTTGTATATA
>JXPH01031408.1:4666-15258 GCA_001014845.1 Mochlonyx cinctipes | reverse complement strand
TAAACTAAACTAAACTAAACTAAACTTTCTATCAGACGGGATAAAGAGAATATGCAAGGGATGCAGGGGTTCAATCACAGAAGTTGGCGAAAACAGAAAAAATAATTAAAAATTAGAATAATTACAAAATTAAAAAAAATTACATTAATTGACGCACGTCCCAGTGACGAACGTCCTTATAACCAACCAAATGCGATTTTCGAGGTACGGAAGAACATCCATGAGGATGGGCTTTGTTTTGTTCAGTCTCCATATCGGAACCTGCAGATTATTGCTGTTCTCCGATGTTTTCTGATTAGCGTCAACCGAAATTGAGGTTTAAGTTAAGGGGGTCGGCTCTTGGAGCACATTATTATTATTCATTTATTTTTTCAACCAAAATTTATTTATTTCCAAAAATTTTAAGTCATAGGGAAATATAGTACATGAACATAATTCATTTTGTTTTGTGGCTGGCAAAAAAATAATTAAATAGTTAATTAGGAACATAATATAACAATAAAGAAAAAATTATGCAGTTTAATCGATGTTCTTCTCAACAGCTCCAAAAAGTAAAATATAAGCAGTAGTCCATTCCCCATCCGTAAAGCCGTATCCTGATCGTTTTGGGACCAAGGAAATAAATTCTTGACCTTCAAAAAATTACAAGAAATCAATAAAGCGTGAGACATGGTTGTACTGGGTATAATTCAAACTTATGACAAAAATTCTTTCACATTCCATGATGGCTATGCGCTAAAAACAGGGCCATCAAAAGAAGGTTAACTCTTCTATGTAAAAAGTGTTATAGAGATGAACATCGAACGAAAAAAGATTTTAATGACTCCTCCTGATCAAGAAACTGTAAATCTTAAGAAGATATTAATCAAAGTTTCGTAATTTTTATTATTTCCTTGCGAATTGTGAGAAAAGTTCTGTCAAGTTTCTTTTGAATACTGTTAAAGTTGATTCACATAGAGATTGATTTTTATTGTAAGAGGAAGAGATTTTTTTCCTTTTAAGAGAGTTTTTGCGAAAATTCTAGAAATTTTCTATTGAAAATACTTTTAAAAAGTATGTATCAGCCTAAACAATCATATGAAATCAACAGTAGATGCTGGAAAAAGATCGAGTTTGCAAAAATTGATTTTTCACTTAAGAAACCCATCCTCTTAAATTAAAATTCTAATCCGACCTAATATTTTTGCGGATGAGAAATTTTTATTTAAGAGATTAGAAAATATAATAATTCCAAAGAATTTTTTTAAATTGGCCAAAAAATTCTCCTAAAAGAAAATTCTTATCCACCATGTGAATCAAGAATTATGGTACCGTCAGTCAATTGATTTGCGGTAGATCATTGTAAAGTGCGAGACCCCTCACGAAGAATGTGTTTTGAATTAATGTGAGGCGAGTGAACGGTATATGGCGTATATGGCAATTTCTAGCGCTTCTTGTACTAACACCTAAGGATGAGCCAACTTCTCTCAAATTATAATTAGATTTTATCATTGAATAACGTATTTTAAAAATCATTAAAAGCATCTCGTAATCCCTATGTTTGTAAAGTGGCAAATATTGTTTATAGGTGGGAAAACTTGTACGGTTGGGTACAGACGAGGAATGTTCATGTTGNTAAAAATCATTAAAAGCATCTCGTAATCCCTATGTTTGTAAAGTGGCAAATATTGTTTATAGGTGGGAAAACTTGTACGGTTGGGTACAGACGAGGAATGTTCATGTTGATTGGAATCGATCGTCCCCCAGTTCTGGACTGCACAGTGGCTACTCCCCTTTATCTTACAAAAATTGTTCCCGCGAAATACTTGCCTAGAAATTTTGCAGGTATACTATCCTTCATTAAGGTTAAGGTTAGCTGGCCAAAGCCAGGACTGACGATTAGGAAGGAAAAGGAATTTGAGTTTTTGTATAGAAAAGGATTTCTTTTTCGTTTAAAATTTTCTTTCACGTTAAGTGCAAGAATTCTTCAACTAGACTGCCTTACTATAAGCACAATCGAGAAAAACTAATCTAATGGGACAATGGTAAAGCGCTTTGGATGCGTCTAGACGACACTAGCGACGAAGAGCTTATCGTTTCCTGATTGTGTGGACACTTATCAGGTTGTCTAGTTCACCAAGAAGTCAAACTCTAACCGAACCTAACTTACACTACATTATTAACCAGGGCACTCACCTCTCCTTCACTGCACTATGCAGATACAGGAGAATAAAATATCCACAGAAAATGAGCGGTTGGGTACAGACGAGGAACACCAACATTTATTTTAATTGCTTTAATTGAAGAACAAAAAGTTCATCCTGACGATTATTTGTATATGCGCCCCAAACCGGTAGCAAGTACGTCAACCGACTAAGAATATAAGCAAAATAAAATTGTATAAGAGTATCTTTACTAAGATCATATTTAATACGCTTCAAGATACCAATATATGGAGTTATCCTTTTACGAACCAAGTATTTGGGATTTGATCAGTTCAACTGGTCGTCAATCCCGGCATTAAGTTCTTGTTCTCCTGCAATTTAGGATTGGTCATTTGTGACTTTGAAATTTACATCTGCAATTTCAAAGACAGTCTTTGGAGCGAGTCTTCCGACTGGTCGAACCGGTTTGCGTCTAGAGTAGATGCAGTAAGAAAGTGAAAGGCACCAGTCGCAGACGCAAGTGTTTGATGGTAAGATAGACCAACTTCTTGCCTTTTATGTTTTACCCTATTAATGAATTTGTGGTAGGTACATAATAGGGCCCACCCTATGCATAGAATAGGGTAGAGCAGATGGTTAAGTATGTGTTAATATTCCAAATTGAATTTTTCAATTTCTCCTTATAATAATATAGAATTGTTAATTGATCAATTGAATGCATAATTTCATTCTAATTAATGTATGAAAAATTACCTTCACATTGCTAATATATTGTCCTTGAGACGAAGAATTCGAATTCAAAGCTCCGGCTCTACTAGTTCCACTCGTTGTTCCAGATTGCCCTTGATTCAAGTTAGATTTTGCCGTAACTGATGGTTCTTTAGGATTGAACGAGTAAGCAGACGAGGAAGGCCCAGGATTAGGTTTTGATGCCATACCAAATTTTTGATTTTCTTTTCCGAAGTAAGACATTATAGGTAAGACGCTGTTTTTAACTAAAGTTAGTTGAGCATTTACTATTTAATAGAATTTTAATAAAATAAGAAGGTTTATAAGTATATTTATCACAAATAACAACATAAATAGAAGCGGAAAATATTTTTTGTCGTCTTTTCGATTTCTTGAAACCTCGACGATAACGGTTATGTCAGTTAGATTTTCAAGAATTTGCGCCCTATAGAACTCTTTTCTATGAAAAATTTATATGTAAAATATTCTTAATTTTCAGTATTTATTAATCTTTCTAGGAGTTTTAAATTTGTTACAAAGTTGGAATTAAAGGAGAATCTTATATTAAACGTGTAGAAGGCTTAAATCAATCCTTAAAACCGCTTAAAATAAAGAAGTCTTTAACAAGCTACTACCGTCTTTTTTCCAAAGGGTCAATATGTCAAAAAATGTAATAACCTCAAATTTATTTTTCACGTTTTCCGTAATATCATTGGGCGATTGCATGATCTTCTTGTTTTTTGAAAATTATACTATTGAAATCGTGTTTAACTGATTATATTTTAGTGAATAAAGTACAGAAACATGTCGTGGTTATTTGGGTATAAAAGTCAGGCTCCACAAATGCCCGAGGCGGCTGGGCAAGGGGAAATGGGAACCGCCGGACAATTTTCCGGAGATCAAAATTTGACGAAGGCGGAGAAGAAAGCTATGGAAGCGTACAGATTTGATTCGTCAGCTCTAGAAAGAGCTGCGGAAGCTGCCAAGGTCCTGGAAAAATCGAGTAAATATTTTTTTCTTATCATTAAAAACTGTTGCATAATCATTTTTCCCAATTTTGCATAGAAAACGCTAAAGAAGCTCTAGAACTTTCAAAGCTACAAGAAACAACAAGACAGCACGAGTACCTAGCTAAAGTGAAAGAATACGAGGCTCATATAGAGACATCAAAGGTTGAACAGAAACGAGTTGATCATGAGGAGCGTCGAAAAACACTGGTTGAGGAAACGAAACAACAACAGCAAAGAGCGCAATATCAAGATCAATTGGCTCGTAAACGGTACGAGGAACAGTTGGCGCAACAACAACGTGTCCAAGAGGAAAATCTCCGAAAACAAGAAGAGAGTGTGCAGAAGCAGGAGCAAATGCGTCGTGCCACAATCGAACATGAAATGGAGCTGAGGGAAAAGAATAAAATAAAGCTTCTTGAGGCTGAACTACGGGCAAAGGCTAAAGTAGATCGCGAGAACAGAGATTTAACGCTGGAACAAATCAGATTGAAAGCACAAGAGAATCGCGTAACAGTCATGGAGGGAATTAAGACAGCTGGTTCTGTTTTAGGGGCTGGAGCGCAAGCAATGTTGACAGATTGGCAAAAAGTTATCACTGCAGCAGGAGGGTTATCGTTGCTAGCGCTCGGTATTTATTCTGCAAAAGGAGCAACAGGAGTCACAGCTCGCTACATTGAAGCTAGAATCGGAAAGCCGTCTCTGGTTAATGAAACTTCAAGATTTTCAATCCTCGAAGCTGTTCGGCACCCAATACAAATGCTAAAAAGGCTTAAATCAAAGCCGCAGGATGCTCTGCAGGGTATTGTCCTCCAACCAACGCTCGAGGAACGACTTCGCGATATTGCGATTGCAACAAAAAATACGAAACACAATCGGGGAATGTACAGAAACATTTTGATGCATGGCCCTCCCGGAACTGGAAAGACAATGTTTGTGAAGAAATTGGCCGCCCACTCCGGAATGGACTACGCTATAATGACGGGAGGAGATGTTGGGCCAATGGGACGCGATGCAGTCACCGCAATTCACAAAGTTTTTGATTGGGCACACACAAGCCGTCGTGGGTTATTGCTCTTCATTGACGAAGCGGATGCATTTCTGCGAAAAAGATCTTCGGAGAAAATATCCGAAGAACTGAGATCAGCTTTGAACGCTTTCCTGTACAGAACGGGTGAACAAAATCCAAGATTCATGTTAGTTTTAGCTTCAAACACACCAGAACAGTTTGATTATGCGATAAACGATCGTTTGGATGAGATGGTTGAGTTTATATTGCCAGGATTGGAGGAGAGGGAACGTCTGATCCGTTTGTATTTCGAAAAATTTGTCCTACAACCAGCTTCTGAGGGGTTGAAGTAAGTTTATCTGTTTTTTATCGCGATATTTTATTAATAATTTATTCTATTATTCAAAGACGTTTCAAAGTAGAACAATGGGACTACAGTGCAGTTTGTTCACAAATGGCAAAAATGTGCGAGGGAATGTCTGGTCGTGAAATTTCTAAGCTAGGAGTCTCGTGGCAAGCTGCTGTTTATTCTTCTGAGAATGGAGTTTTGACAGAGAAAATGGTGTTGGACAAATGTTTCGCAGCTACAACGCAACATAAACAGAAGGTTTGTTATTTTTATTAGCCAATTTTGAAAGCAGATTTTAAAAATATTTCTCTTTTCAGATGGCTTGGTTATCCGATCAAGAGCAGTTGGATCATAAATCAATAACTGGTGGTAGAGGAAAGAATTAATTGCATAGGTAGGTAATCATTAATTTTAATTACAAAATGTAAAATGGTATGTTTATTCAATGGGTCGTCACTATATAAACAGGGCAGATAAATTATTCTTTTGATCTGTGATTATTTCTAAAACAGAAAATTTCTCTGCTTCATCGTTAAATATAGCTTCTTCATTGGAATGTTTTCTACACCATTTTGAGCAGAAAAGTTAAATTATTTTAAATTTAAATTGATGAAATGGAGATTTTTATATTAAACTTCTTCTCAAACTCTGCTCCCAATGCGCATTTAAACGCTGTAATCTGAAAGAATGAAGCCTTTACTTGTTTTCTTTCCGTGTAAATTTACTTTTTATTTTTTATTAATTTAGGCATTAAAATATAATGTAATAAATTATGTTACTTGTTTTTTTTATATGTAAAATGATGAGAAATCGTGAAAAATAGTTTATTATATTGTGAAATAGAACCAGCCTTTGAACTTTGTTTTTGCCTTTTCTTGGCAATGGAAGCCACTTCACTCTAATCTGCATTATTCGATTGAATATTGTTATTTAACCCTGTTTGGCGCGGATTAGTTTTTCGAAAATCTTTCAAATAATGGGTGGCAGTCGTTCGGTCGAAGGTCGATCGGTCGAAGACCTTCCGGAGGCCGGTCGTTCAGTCGAATGCCATGGTCGGTCGGATTAAAATAATTCCCTGAGAAATTTTATTTCTAACAAATTTGAATAATTTTCCAAGAATTTTCCCTTTTTACATGGTTTTCTTTAGGTTGATATCTCTGTTTGTTGTTTGTTGCGTCTTGGTCAAATCCAGTAATCAATTTTTGACCTTCCACCGAGCCGTTTTTCTTAAAACTTTGCACACGTTCATCTCCAATGACAATGCAATATTTGATCACAATTGCCCAAATCGGTCCATGGGGACAATCTGGGGACCCCCATATACACCAGAGAATTTCAGCTTTTGGACGTACATGAATGAAATAAACAAAGTTTTGCACGTGCATGACGAAGTTTTGTACGTGCGTGCTCCCAAAATATTTTGGTGGCATTTTTCATATAAAAATCCCAAAAAATTTAAATTTTTGTTACGGCCTGGTATTTTTTTAGTTACGACTTTGGACTAAAACTGAAATTGGACGAATATGGCCATAGGACTTCCAGAATGCTTTTAGGTTCTCTAGAGGGGCACTTTACATAGAAAACTATTCCCAGTAAACAGGTAGAGCTTCCAGACTATAATAATTTTCGACATGAAACATGATCGAACAACTTTTAGAGCATTGCCATATAGGTGAGGACAGGTTATAACGCCAAGAATATAAAGGAACATTTCTCCGACTCTTCAGCAGTACATATTCGTTAAAATCAAGCTCAATGGTAGTAGCCTCATAGTCAGCATCCGAGAGGTGTGACACTAGAGTTCATTGGTCATCCGAGGTCAATACTGTCACATCAAGTTTAAATTCCGGTTCCTAATATAATATGTAATAAAATAAATAAAAAAGAAAAGCTTTGTGGCTTCCTACGTTTTCACTCGTAAAAGATTCGATCAGATGATTGCATAGATTGACGAATGAATACTAATATGTCCACATAGTTCGGTGCCTTCAAGCACCAATTTTGTGAGACTGGTTCCAAAGCATGTTGTGGGATAAAATAGTTTTTTAGTTTATTTAGTTTTTAGTCAAAAGTGAAATAGTTTTTTAGTTAATTTAGTTTTCTGTCTAGTATTACATGTAATCCTATTGAAAATACGCGCCACCTAGTATTTTTTCAATGCATTATTTTTGTTGTGGATCCGTTGTTGCGGATATTTTTTTTTAAATGTTAGTATGCCTTCACAAATCACTTGACTAACTAAAATGTCCAGAAACATAGATCCGGTGAAGTACCGGTTGTTGTTCATCTCAAGTTATTTGTGAAGGCAAAAACCACCGTAATCCTAGACAGAAAACTAAATACACTTATTCAGACTGAAACCAATATCTTCACATTATAGCAAGGAGCTTCAACATTATAGTATTTTATCCCACAACATGCTTTTGAAACCAGCCCAATTTCCCAGAAATTTATAAATTTCTCTTCGTTTCCGATATCCGATTTCGGTATTTCCTGTCAATTTTTGATACACGTACTGAAGAATAGAACTGATAATGGTCATGCAAAATCCGAGGTTCAATAATGGGAACCTTTAAGGCTTTGAGTATGTAAATCTAGCAACGGTGCCTCAATCTCAATGAGATCTCGAATGGACGGAATCGGCTAAAGTTGATCTTCAAATCATGATCTTACGCCAACTGTAGAAATTGTTAGCTATTGAAAATCCCTACTGGAAAGAAACGCTGAATTTAAAGTTCCTAATAAAAGTGGATCCTCGATAGTGGGTGGTATGCCGATAATATATTAATACGCACATTTTTCTGCTTGTTGATGTTGTAAAACCTTTACATTTTTGTTTGTAGGTAATTCCAGTTTATTCATTAATATTCAATCAAAATATTTTTTTCGCATTCTAGTCAATAAAAGTCATATATTAACTCTTACCTTAATTTGAAAGTAGCTTAGTGTCCTTTTATAATAAAATGGTTAAGAAAAAAAATGGTTTTTATACGGCTGACTTGAATCTTTCCAACCGGAGTCGTGCTTTTTCAGCATAGTCAGTTGAAGTTGCTGTTGGTGTTGTTGCTGTCGATTCGCTTGTCACTGTTTTCTTAATGCTCACAACACCAGTTGTGGGAGCTGTTATGGTTCCAAATCTCTCTTTTCGCTTCAGCAACTTCTCATCCATCTCAACACTTGTTAAAACTTTTGAAACGGAAACGCCGAAGCGTTCGCTGCGCTTTTTAAGCGCTTCTACCGAACTAAAGTCTCCTTTTGTGGTAATGGTGTTTGAGGAGCTCAACCCAAATCTGGCAGCACGCGCTTCTTTCTTAGAGTCGGATGTGAGATCTATCGTAGCAGTTGCTGCAGTTCCCGCCGCTGCCGCAGTTTTGGGAGTTCCAAACTTCTTTGATCGCATTTCAAGCCGTTCCAATGCAGTTAATTGGGTCAACTTGATCACCTTCTTCTCTGGCTCCTGATCAGAAGACGAAACATCGTCTTCACTTCCAGACTTTGCTGCTTTTGGAGCTTCTTCAGCTGCTGTGCTGCTAGAGTCGACAGCGGCTGGTGCTGTTGGTGGTGGGATCAGGGCTGTAATTGAAATGTTTCGTTTTAGCGAAACCTTTTTGTGTGGCACATGCTCTGGGGAGTCTGCTTTTGGATTTGATGTTTCGCTGGGTGAGGGCGACTTTAAAATTCCTTCCTCCTCCTGCGAGGATGGTTCGAGCAACTCTTTTTCTTCTGCCTCTAAATCAACGTCATCATTTAGAACGTCATCTTCTAATAAGTCTTCTGAAATTGCTGTATCTTCTAATGGATCGCTGCCATCTAGAAGAAAGAAATTGCTATAAATTATGACATCATTATTCACGTCGTCGTAAAAAGGCGACGACGAGTATAAAAATAATAATAATGGCATAACGTGTACATACCTAGCAATGCAGCTTGTAAGCGATCTTGTAGTTCGTTTTTATTCCCAGTTGTTGACAGCCCACGGACTTTTAATTCCTTTTTCAAATCCGCGACCTAGAATTTTTTTAGCATAACCCCAAAATACATTATCAAAGCTATAGCAAAAAATACCTTCATTTTTGTGACATCGTTATCTGCCATCTTGTGAGCTGGTAATTTTATGGAAAATGCGATAGGATTTTTAGTTAATAGCACTGAATTTCACTGTTTAATTAGCAAAAATATAGATTTTCGATGCGTTAGGAAAAACTTTGTTTATTTTTTGACAGTCGAACTTTTAAACCGTTCGGAAATTTATGGAATGCCAACGAAACGGTTTAATAATTTGTCGCTTCAATTGTTGTTTCGACTAGGTTGTAAAAAGACGTCCGGCTAAGTTGTTACCAAATAAAATTTAAAATTTGCCTCAAACGAAAATTTAATCAAAATAATAAAAAAAAACTTTTTAAGTTACTTACTATACCCTGCATGGTTTTATTTAGAAATGCACTGAAAAGGGCTTATCATGGGCAGATACGCCCGCCCCCATCACTTGACTTTCAAACATCAATGGGAGCATGGACCAAGCAGAAAATGATGTGAGGAGGTTGGAAATGCCAAAGGGGATTATTTCGAGATGAAATAAAACAAATAGGACACACTTATTCCCCTTTTACTCCTCTAACTTCAAGGGTAAAGTTCAGTATTTTAACCCGACCGAATTAAAACCCGAAGCCGATCTCTTTGGGACATAGCTGAGTGTTTATGCGACAGAACCCAAGCAAATTACGAACTGTCAAAGTGACTTTTCTTTGGCAAAAAATATGATTCATAAATTCTGGCATTAGGGGCCTCTGGTGGTTCGATTGGTTAGAGCGTAACAACCTATCTATCGAAGCATCGAGGTACCTGGGTTCAAATCCCGGCGGAGCCATATCAACTTTAATTGAAACAGGGTTTTCAATATTGCGTGATAGGTCTGCCAAATAATAGCCGATACAATAAATACACTATATCCGAGATAAAACTAAATAAGCCGTGGTAATATGGATCAAATACTGGTCTGGGCCATAATCAAGCATCGCTGAAAGAGAGAAGTCATAAAGAGAAAAAAAAATCTGGCATTGGGATAAAAACATCTTTGAGGTTATGTGACCATCATTAATGTGTGTTAAGTAAAAGTACTTAATACAGATACGTTGCTTTTGCGTATATGAGTTTATATAATTGAATGTCAGTGTTCACCATTATTGGTGACTTTACCCTTGCAACTATAAAATTACATATCTTCACCGCTGCAGCAATAGTCCTTAGACGATTGATTGCCCGCTTATGCAAAATATCCAATAGAATGTTTCGCAATGCCCTATTCTCTTGTGGAAAGGCTATGAGAGCCAACACCTCACGCTTTACTTCACATA
>JXPH01031347.1:0-10482 GCA_001014845.1 Mochlonyx cinctipes | reverse complement strand
CAATTAATGCTCGTCAATTAATGACAGTCAAGAATGAAATAAAATCTATGTGAATCGGCTCTTACTGTCTATTTTTGGACCCTTATTTTAGGGAAACTTCCATGATTGTTATCTTTCTCATAATAGATTTTCTACAATTTTTTTATATTTGTCATTTTTACTCGTTTTATTAATTAATAGAAACCATTTCTAACCTCTTAGAGCCGATTCACATAGATTTTAGCTTTTCATCACTATCATTCAATAGATGAAAAGGTTATGGATTCAGTAAAACAAAAAAAAAGTTGTTCCAAATGTTTTGAACGTGTAAAAAAAATTACAAAAAAAAATTTTGAAAGAAAATTTTTTTTGTCTGTGTGTCGTCGTCGTCGTCGTCTGTTGGTATCCTCGATAACTCGCGTAATTCTCAACCGATTTGGCTGAAATTTGGTGTGGAGGCTTTTCTCAACAAAACTACATAATCTACTTTGTGGTTTCCTACGTTTTTTCATTATTGACAGGCATTAATTGACGAGCATTAATTCGAAAGGCATTATTGACTGGAGCAATTAAAAAAAATCTACTTGAACACGCTCTGCTGAGTGAGCTGGAGAATGCTGGAGCTCAATTGCTCCAGTCAATAATGCCCCACCAATTAATGTTCGTAAATTAATGACTAACAATAATAAAAAAAATCTATGTGAATCAGCTTTTAAAGTTAGATTTTTGATGCATAAGTGTAATAATGCGGCTACAATAAAATTTAAAATTTGACAATAAACAAAGCGTTTACCCTGATTCATTGAATTGAAAACGAAATTGAAAATAATAAACATCGCGGTGAAGAACACACTATCCACACTAAAGTGAATTCAAATACCTCTAACAATTTTTTTGTGGATTCGTTTTTTATCTTTTTATGACTCGTCATTTTGTGAATTCGGGTTTTTGAGAAGTTGAGGTAAGATTGCTCGCTTGTTTTTATTTTTCATTCTATTAACTTTTTAAGAAAATATGCGTTCTTCATAAATACATGCGGTTAAAGTTGTTGTACTCGTCATTCAAAGTCAGAGAATGTTATAAAATGCAAAATTAAATTAAAACAAGACTTGCCGTTCTTAATGGTATGTATAAGTTTTACTCCTCACAAAATTTGATCCACACAAAAATATGCAAATAAAAAGTTCTACAATTTCAAAATATTAATCGCCATTTTCCTTTAACCCTTGGCGGTTTAGTGGTACCACCGTGACCGCCTTAATAAACGATTTTTAAAAGGTGGTGTCACCACTAAAGCTCTAACTACATACACTGATTTTCCCTGTTTAAATGGACTGTTTTCCGATTTTTTAGAAAATATGCATATTGACACAATTTACAATCATTTTGGAGATATGAGCACTTTTATCTCCAAATACCGAAAAAATCTTGCATTCCATTCAAGGTGTTCAGCCTCCAGGTTCCAACCAAAAATAGTAGCACTCAAATTTTTTTTCGCTTTGGGTAATTACTAGACAATCATTAGCCTACCGCCGCACATGTATTATTTCAGTTGATGATAAATTCCAAAATTTCCTGAAACAACTTAAAATTTCCTGCTTCTTCTACTTACGTTTTAATTGATAATCAATTTTTTAATTATTTTTTCCACATACCTAAATACCTAGATGAATATACGATAAAATTTAACGCCTAATAGAAGAAGCTAAATTTATAACAAAGTTATAAATTATAATTAAATATATTCTAAATATAGAAAACACTGTGGAAAAGTTAATCAAAAAATATCATCAAATTGTACTTCTCACCCTCCCACCACTTTCTCCCGAAATGACGACGACGACGCCTCCGCCCATCCAACAAATTTTAAGCACGTTAAATAAATTTGAATAAATTACTTACCCATGATTCCATAAAGTTACACAAATTGTAACATTATATACTCGGAAGCAAGCAATTACCAAATGTTTATTAATGTGTTTTTTTTTTCTCCTCTCTTATCCTTTCAGCGTGAAAGAAAACAGCGAAAATTATATTCAGAAGAGTGGGCACTTGGCGATGATGACTACGAAGGTGTACGTGGTTTCAGTGTGGCAGAAAAGTTGGAGTCGCTGCGTTTTGCGCAGTCGGGGATGGTGCGCGAAATGAAGGGATCTGATTTGACTATTGGGTGAGTAGAAATATTTTTATTTGTACATCGTATTTTATTCTCTCTCTCTCAATCTCTTACTAATGTAGGTGCTTAATAGCGTTATAAACAAATTTTGAAGCATATTTTAAAAGTCTTTTATCCTGTAGTAATTAATTCTCGTTAAAAAGTGGATAATAGTAATCGTGAGACATTATTTTGTATTGATATGTAGGTACTTTTAATTTTGATATTATCGCGCATTCGCATAAGATTACTAACCATGTAGGTGAAGGTACAACCCCCCGAAAAAGCACAATGTTTTGATGTCCTAGAGTAAGAGGTCAAAATAAAGAAATCTTTTAATTTATGCTAAGACCTTTTCCTCTTTATGCATCAAGTGTCATTGAATTACACTTGGGAACAGCCTAGCAAAGGGACAAGCAGACAACTTCACGGACCTCAACCCCTACACCAAATACCAAATTCTCATATAAAATATTACCAAACAGGTTGGTTGACGACGATTCAACCTATATTTTGCGTTATTGGTAAAATTTACCAACTTTTTTTTCAGTGTAAGGAAGAATGCTTAGCGGTTTTGCCGATAGAGGCCAAGTTCGAACGTACCAGAGCTGCAATACCAATGCTGCCACCTGAGAATGGCTTTGCAGCATTAAGTTTTCTACTTGGCTACCGAACATACTCTTGCATATAACTTTCCTAATCGCTATCTTACTCTTATTTTACTCATACTTAGACTTTATTGTTATGCTGAATATTATACCTTGTAAATATAGACTACTTTTCATCAGGCTTCATTAGCATCGATTTACGGGCTCAGAGCTTGAACCGGGATAACTCGGTCGCTTTCCGAGACCACCCCTTAACTCATACTGGAGATTCATTGTCTTAAACTGAATATCCAATATACGTTCGAAAGGGTCGCCTCCAGAGACGACCGAGACACCCCATACTAAATCCCGAACCCGTACAGACTAGTAGTAATGCTGATAGCAGCTTGCTGCAGGGCTTTATAGGATGTAAGTTTGTGGATTGTCCACACCTGAAGATTAATTTATGAGTTGTTCACATCTACCATTGTACCCTTTCTTCAAGGCGTTATTCTAAAAAAACAAACATCCGCGATCAATCGATCAGTTACGACAACAATTACACTCCCTCGTTGATGTGTAAAAGATGTTTTGATGTACAGTACCCAGACGACGGAACCGTGGACTCTAGGGGTCGATTTTTACTCGGCTATATGCTAACACTTTCATCAATATTTTTACTCGGCTATATGCTAACACCTACATCAATATTGTTAGATGTACTTCACCAGATAGGGGCTCAGGAAGAGTACGAGTTGTTCCAAAGCAAGCATGAATGGTAATCGCTTCGAATGACCCGTTAAGTATCAAAAAGAAAAGAAATCGAAAAGCATTTTGCATCTGAAAACTACATTGCGCTGCCATTTGTTTGACGGAATTTATCCTGATTTCGAGAAACACTTGAAGTACTTGAAACAAATCGCAGGCGGACCCTTTGTGGGAAGGAAACTGCTTAGGGAAAAACAAAGTTAGATAGGTTAGATATATCGGGATAAGACAATTGATCCTGGCCTTAATTGTTTGAAGGACAAATATCGCAGCTTTGAAGTACGTGAAACCAATCTTCCTTAAGAACGTCAACATTTTCTTGAACCAAACATACCTCGAACACACCCCAAAATTTTACCATCAGAGACAACAGTATTGGTAACATAATAATTAAGGGGAAACATCCGAGTGACGTCTTACGCGAAATTTTGACAGACATGATTCAGAATCACTACAGATACCATTCTAAAATGTCCGGAACCTGTGCCACTAAAGTCTTCTTTTTTTTAATTTGAAATGTACCTGAAACGGAAAAATAAGGTATCTATTATCTATCATGTCAGTGACACTGGTTGCTCTAGTCAGTCGTAATTTGAGTCATTTTTTTCAACGAAGCAACCAGTCTCCCTGACCGCTGCCACTAATACTGAGATCCAATTTTTTCGCACGTGGCACATTTTGGGTAATGATGAGATGCTCATTCTCATGGTTATCGGTTGTCCACAGTTCTGGCCTATTTGGTTGACAACCAAGCCAAACAAAAACTGAGCCCGAGCAATACTTGTCTTTATTAATCAGGTGTAGTTTTTAATATGATTAACGTCCATAAGAGCCGATTCACATAGATTTTTTTCCACTATTTGACGAGCATTAATTGGAGGGGCATTATTGACTGGAGCAATTGAAAAAAGGGAAACGCTCCGCTGAGTGTGGTGGAGATTGATGGAGCTCAATTGCTCTAGTTAATAATGGCCTTCCAATTAATGCTTACGGACATAAGAGCAGCTGGTCAACGCCGGGACTAACGACACGGAAGGAAAGGGATCAATCATGAATTTTTCTAGTAATGTTTCCCTTACACGCAAGATTATTCTTACATCACAGATAAAACTAACATGCCTGTTATTCAAGTGTTCAAACTAGATTGCCTTACTACCTATAAGCACAACCTTGGTATACACTACTAGTGTGACTCAGGTACATGCTTTCACGTAAAAATACCTTAAACTGGAATGAGAGATGGAAATAATTCTTCAGTGCCAATTTTTAATGTATCCCATCCCAATCTTCTCGTTTTATATTTTCTTTCGTCACATCATTCTGGCTCTCAAATGTATGTTTAAAATTTAACTCTCTTGCTGTAAACGAAATAAATAAATTAAATGTATAAACAGAGAGAAAAAATAGAGAATTTTAGATTATCTCATTTCGTATTATATTATTAAATGTCACTTTTCATTTCAAAATATTTCAGATTTCTCCAGCAGTACGGTTTCAATATCCCTCTGCTATTTAAAGAAAAAACTGGATTGGGTTTGCATGTGCCATCATCCAACTTCACAATCAACGATGTCCGAATGTGCGTCGGCTCCAAACGAATCCTCGATGTCATGGACGTAAACACACAAAAGAATATAGAGATGACAATGAAAGAGTGGGAGAAATACTATGTCGACACAAACAAAAAGAAACTGCTGAATGTGATTTCGTTAGAATTTTCGCACACAAAACTAGAGAATTATGTGCAGAGTCCAGCAATTGTGCGGCAGATTGATTGGGTGGAGGTTGTGTGGCCGAAGCAGCTAAAAGAAGCGCAAATCGAAGGGACGAATTTGTTGAACAACATGATGTATCCAAAAGTACAGAAATATTGTTTGATGTCTGTGAAAAATTGCTACACAGATTTTCATGTTGATTTCGGAGGCACTTCCGTTTGGTATCATATATTGAAGGGGAGTAAAGTTTTCTGGTTGATTCCGCCGACAGAAAAAAATTTGCAGCTTTATGAGAAATGGGTTTTGTCGGGAAAACAGTCGGACGTGTTTTTCGGGGATTCTGTGGAGAAATGTGCGCGTATTTATTTAACGGCAGGAAATACATTTTTCATTCCAACAGGTTGGATTCACGCCGTGTACACGCCAACAGATTCCCTTGTCTTTGGAGGAAATTTCCTGCATTCGTTTGGCATTGTGAAGCAGCTTAAAATAGCGCAGGTGGAAGATAATACAAAAGTTCCGCAGAAATTTCGTTATCCATTTTTCACAGAGATGCTGTGGTATGTTTTAGCGAAATACGTGTACACGCTATTGGGCAGATCTCATTTAGAAGGTGAACCTGGGAGGGAGGAAGAACAAAATTTGCAGCCTCACTCGAATTTAACACATTATGAATTGTTTGGACTTAAAGAAATCGTCATGTACTTATACGACCTTCCACCGCAAAAGAAAAATGTGCCAGACTTAATCAAAGATCCCGTCGCGCTGATAAAAGACGTACGAACGCTTGTCGAAAGACATTGCAAGGATAGTCCAGAGCTGGCCATTACCGGCATACCAGTACTTAAACCTGAACTGAACACGAGCCCGAATCCAATCGTGCAAGACATTTTGGAGTATGACGCAAACGATTTGAGAAAATCTCCAAACATCATGGAATCGCAATCAGCGATGGCGCAGGCGCCTTGTGGTGATTACAACAACAGTGTGACCGGAGCAGATGGTAATTTCGTGTCGCCACAACCAACATCAAATCGCACAGGGCCACGAGGTCCATACAAAAAGCATCACAATGTGAATCGTAGTCCATCTTCATCATCCGAAAAACGAGATAATAACGGAATGAACGGACCTCGCCGGCGGAGGACAAGATGCAAAGTTTGCGAGGCGTGCCAACGATCAGATTGTGGAGAATGCAGTTTCTGCTTGGACATGGTAAAATTCGGGGGCCCTGGCCGTGCTAAACAAACCTGTATGATGCGACAGTGTCTGCAGCCAATGCTGCCAGTAACAGCGCAGTGTATTCATTGCCATTTGGATGGCTGGCGCCAAACGCCGATCGCGGCACCAGCGCAAGCGAAATTACAAGCGTCGATGCTTGAAACGCCTTCAGCGTTAATGGAATGTTCGGTTTGTTATGAGATTACGCATCCCGATTGTGCACAGAGATTGGCGCCAGAAATTGGAGGAATAAATAATGAGGACCTGCCGAATAGTTGGGAGTGTCCGAGTTGCTGCAAGTCTGGAAAGAATACTGATTATAGGGTGAGTTTTTTTTTATCATCTTATATGTTCCTTATCAATTTCAACTGGGCTGTTTCGGTATTTGTCAGATTAATTTTTCCTCACGATCTTAAAATATTCCTCGTCGAAATATTCGCTCATGTTTAAACCAGAGACGACTCTTCAAACAAAGCTCAACGGTTTTTTCTCTTTTTGTAATTGTAAAAAATGTGTCTCAATGTTTTTGTTTTTTAATAAAATTTGGTGTATTCAGATTGCTAGTTTTGTGGAAATAGGGTGGTAAACTTAGCCCCCCTGGCCGGTGCATCTAGCACCCACTTGTCATTAGTCACAAATCCTAGCAGAAAATTAAAACTAAGAATAGAAACCCCAAACACTTTTCAGATTATTTAAATAGACAGATTGACCATCGTTTCAGAGCAAACATTTGATATTTCAAAATAAAAATTTGTTGAAAAAATGGAAAAAATACTTTTAATTGTAAATGTGTAATAAGGTGGTAAAAAATGCTTAACGGAAATACGTTAGTTGTAATTATCTGGAATTCTTCACCTATTAATTACCTGTTCAGTTCAGTGCCTAGCCCATGGCCCTTTGCAGTGAGAATTAGTCTGAATTAATCCAAGCACAAATTTCAATTCTTTTTCTTGCTTTACTTTACTTGGTTGAAAAGATATTTATTCTCTTTTTTCCTTTCAGCCTCGCCATTTTCGTGCCCGGCAAAAATCATCGGAGATTCGAAGAATGTCTGTCAGCAGTGATGCATCCTCAGCCCACCTACATAATGACTACGGCGGGGGCACGAGCACTTTGGGTGAACGAAAATCTAAAATAAAAGACGAAGACATATCGAGTGGTTCAGACACAGATTCCCCAAAAGCAAACGGGTCCCAGAATGTCAAAATAAAAATGGAGATGAAGGACGAAAACTTGTATCCGACGCACTTTGGTAAAAGTTCAAATGCACAAGACAATAATGGTCAATTAAGCTTAGGTATTGCGAAGCGCAGAAAAAGTGACGACGGTAATAGCATGTGCAGTAGCATGCTGGATCCGATAGACATTTCGGAACAAAATCAAAATATGCCGCGCAAAAAATCAACGCTTAGAACGCAACTAGCACAACAAATCCACAGCACTTCTACAAAAATTATGAAGAAACCGCTTTATCCAGTTCGGCCAGCACACGTTCATGCGCCCATTATGTCGCAACCAGGTAATTTTGCTTTAGATCCAACGTGTCTGCTTGCCGTTTTCCGCTATTTGCCACCTGAAACTTTAGTCACTTGTTCATTAGTTTGTAAGACATGGTCAACAATCTCAGTTGATTCTTCGTTGTGGAAGAAAATGAATTGTGCCGAGTACAAACTAACCGCAAGTCTGTTGACGGCGGTAGTTCGAAGACAGCCGGAGCATTTAGTGATGGACTGGATAGGGTTAGGAAAGCGACAAGTTAGTTGGTTAATCTCACGAATTCCTGGGCTAAAGCATTTGTCTCTACAAGGAACGCCAATTCAAGCGATTCTAGGATTGCACACATGCTTATGTCCTCCACTACAGATATTAGATCTGAGTTTTGTGGCAGGATTGAATGATTCAGCGATTCGGGAGATTCTGTCACCTCCAAAAGATTCTCGACCTGGACTTTCAGATTCGAAATCGCGTTTAAGGAATTTGAAAACGCTTAAATTAGCTGGAACGGATATTTCCGATGTCGCTCTACGCTACATTACGCAAGGACTGCCAAATTTAACTCATTTAGATTTGTCATCCTGTCAACGAATCACAGACGCTGGCGTTGCACAAATCGGAACATCTCCAATGGCCATTAAAACATTAATTGAATTAGATTTGAGCTGTTGCAAACTGATAACAGAACTAGCGCTAGATCATTTAGCGAAGTGCGACTCTATAACGCGTCTTGATTTAAGACATGTGCCACAAGTGTCCACACAGTCGGTCATCAAATTTGCTGTGAAATCGAAAAATAATCTAAAGGCGGAAGATATCAAGTTAATAGTTAAGAGAGAAGCGTAGATTTTTATCTATGACTTTACTAATGATGATAAAATAAGAGTTTTAATACAAGCTTCTTATATGCTTGTACTTATAATATAACGTCTTACCTGTACTTCTATTTCAATTTGGTTGAATTTACTTTAAAAATAATACCGAGATTGAAATAAATATTTGTCTATTTACCTGTCTGGCTAGTGATCGTGAGCATGAAAATAAATAAAATCCGAAGCCCAGTCTGAATATAATATAATTAAAGTTTATAAAAAGGCTTCTAAAAAGTAATTGTAATTAAATTAAACAATTAAGTAGTTTTTATTTAAAAAGTTTTAAAATTAGGTTTAAAAAGCGGTAAAACACTCAGTAGTTGTCTACCATTTTCAGCATTAAATTTGTTGATTAAGAAAAGTAGATTTCAAGTTCCAATTTAGAAAATTCAAATTTAAACTCCTTCTAAAGCTGTTAATTACCTTGATTTTGCTACTGCGGGTTTTTGATTTTGATTCTTGACATCGACGAACTTTTACATTAACATTTCTCCACTTTTGAACAGTGGACATTAAACCAGAAAACTAACCAATAACACATTATTTTTGAGTAAACTAGATTATTTACAAATAAAATTAGGTTCTGACGTGTTGGAAATTTTGCTGAAGAACTAGCAGCTATTAACATAAGCTACCTTAATCAAAAAACAGAAGTATAAAATATTACTTAGTTTAGGAGCTATCCGTTTATGATCGTGTTTTGCCTTTATCATAAAGCGACCCTGAAATAAAGAGTGGACGATGCACAGGATTGTACACTGTGTACCNAAATTTATTTAGATTTAATATTTTCTTTAATTGAGANTTTCTTTAATAGAGATTTTTGGGTCAACGCGTTTATTTTAAAGCTTTCATTAACTGATTTCAGCCGCACCATCGCATTTTCACTTTATTTTTATTAGTAAATAGACCGTAATTATACTTTATGTAGTATGTATGTGAATTTAATATTTATTTCGAAATATTTATTTTCATCGAAAATTATTTCGACATTTTTTCGAAATGCCAAAAATGGTCCACCCCAATTATTTTTCTTGGACTTGTGATACATTGCGTGGTACAAACATGTGGTAGTACCACGGAAATGTACCACGTAACCCATTACGCCTTTTTCAGGGGACGTTTACGCTACGTATAATTTTCTCGTGAACTAAAATAATATGCAATCGGGTAAGTGCAAGTTTTTTCATATTTTTGTTCGAAGTCAGTCGGTAATATCTGGATAGTTTCTTTTTCTTAGGTTTTAATAATTTAGTTTAACTTTGAGTATTTTGAGTGACAACTACTGAATATTTTACACTGTATTTAAGATGTAAAAAATGCAAAAAGCGCAGTATATTTCAAAATCTGTATATTTTAGAAATAAGTTGCCATTTTTAGTTTTAATTGATCGCTTCTGTAATGAACAAAAAAATAATAATTTTAGTTTTTAAGTTGAGACCAAAGATATTATTTCGTAAATATTTTACCGATTAAGAAGTTAAAAATTTAAGATAAATTTAAATTAAATTAAAGTTTAAAAATAAAATGTATTGAAAAAATGTATAGTGATCAAGTAAATAAAAATATATATTAAATTCGACTTTAAAGCTAAAGTTTTCTTTTGGAGTGGATATTTTTCGGTCCAGTCTTAAAGGGGGGTTTTAATTTTTCTATTAACGCCATAGACGAATAAATACTAAGATATTCAG
>JXPH01031259.1:248-12114 GCA_001014845.1 Mochlonyx cinctipes | reverse complement strand
AAAACACAGTCGACACAGGCTTGGTTTAGGCAGACTGCCGCTAAGAGCGTCTTCACGCCCTAAGTTGTGATCTGTTCCCTAACTATGTTGTGTGTAATGTATCTGGGTCTTTCGTAACATTATCTAATCTATCCACCTTTCCCCCTATAAACTTGATTCTATCTTTCCTAATTTAACCATGCCTTCTACTGTTGTTTATTGTATAGTGTTGTGGTAGTGTCCGAAACAGACCCTTTGCTCTAGTTGAAAGTATAAGGGTTCGTTACAAATTTTTGTACCTCTTACAATATAAAAATTATATACAAGTTCTAATCCAAATACAAACAAATTCATAACATGGTGTAAACAGCGTCAAATTTTCAGCAAAAATTTGAAAAATGGTAAATACAAAAACTAAAAACACTGCAACAAACAAAACGTGTTTAGCACAGCATAAAATCTCAAATGAGTTTCAATTAATTTAACTTCTAGCTAATTTACAAGATGCATAAAAATAAATTCTTTTCAGTTATCATCATGTGTTAAATAGGTATATATTTATAAATATTCATATTGATGATAATATATAATGAATAGGTATAGTTTTTTATCTATAGTTTACATAATTTTATTTATTACATTCAACTCACAATGTATATTTTTAGCACAATTCTTCTTGTTTTACACGAAATGTACCCTACCCTGAATGAAAAATATAGTTTTAAAAACATCAATTCCCATTGTGAATAGAACTTTATTTCCCAAAATGATCGAATTAATAAAATGTTAACACAAACAATATAAAACTCTCTGAATCGTTAATATGAAATCTATACCCATAGTGCAATGCAACGCGACATCTCGCAAACTCAAAACCATAATAGGGCACAACAAATTTCGATACATGTAAAAAAGCTCTAAAAAACGGAACAGTGTTTCAACATGGCAATTTCTGCATGAAATTTATATTGTCCTGTGTGTCGCGTTGTGTCCACGAGAAGCAGTGATGTATTAAAAGGAAAAACGCGGGTAAACGCTCAAAAAATTATCTTAGAAACGGAACATCAAATCAAAATTTTAGAAGTACCTACATCTAGCAAAAAATTATTGAAAGTTTTAAAAACTATTTGCTAATACAGCACTGTCGAGAAGACGCGTTGTTTTGCACATTGGGCACAAGAACTGAAGCATACGTTTCAGAGGGTCTTTAACACAAATAATAAGGTAAAGTCACCAAAGGTGGACAATTGGATATTTAATTATGGATGCATGTCTACACAACGGGCAAATATATTAGCGTGGATGTAACTGCCAATAATTGAATATGCAAATGCACATTTGATGACTTTTCGCTAAAATTATACCTAATATAATTAAAAACTTATATCTATAGCATATGCTATTGCAATATTTTAGAATATAGTGTTTTTATTGAGGCATACTATCTGTGTGAAATACCAAATTTAGCATTTGTTGCGAAAATATATTTGAGGATCAATTAAAATAGAATTTTAATTTAATATAATACAGAGACTAGAAGGTTTAAAGGAGTAGTATATAAAAAACGAGGATATGTGTGAATAATAATAATGTAAGCTATTCAGTTGCATACACCCAACTTTAGCTTAACAGAACGGTGCCAAGTTTGATGTGGTTGGATCTGGTTCCCTCCCGGGGCACCACCACACCAGAAAATCTTTAGTAACTTACCCTTCGAGGTTATTTTGCCGCATTCGATTTTATCGTGAATCCCAAAGTTGCCAGCTATCTCTATTACAATATCTCAAAGAATATTCCTCCAGTTTTTTTTATAACAATTCGATCACTTACTGATATTTTAATCGAAAGTTCACAATTTGCAAATATTCGGGTCATTGATTGGTATTCAAAAAAATAAACTCAATTAGACGTGAATCGAAAAGTGGAAGTTAAACTGAGCCTTGAAAATANATTCGGGTCATTGATTGGTATTCAAAAAAATAAACTCAATTAGACGTGAATCGAAAAGTGGAAGTTAAACTGAGCCTTGAAAATAATCTAAAAAAAAGAAAGTAAGTACTAGTGACCGACACTTCAACGATTTTTTCGAATATCTTTTTTTCTGGTGAATATTTTTGTGTACATTAACTCTTAAACAACTTCTCAATCTTTCATTCTCCAAACAAAATTATGTTTTAGAACGAAAATTAAAAATTTTAAAGTTTTCCCGAGCGCTAAACAAGTTCTAGTTCCCGACAGCTCTCTAGACTACGACAGATATTTAAAATTGATTTCAAATGCTTTAATTCCATGATTTCTGCGGAAAAAAAATATTCCAATGAAATATAACTCAATTTGACTTAACTAATTTCAATCTGCATGTTTTTCACTGTTAAATTAGTACAGAATAGCGGCCATCTTGAATTTTCTTATACAATATGCTTCAAATTTGGTCATTCAGCAAAAGGATATTTTGTCTATCTAAGTACTAAGATACACTAATCCAGTATGTAAGTGTAACACAATGAGCATGAATACTCTGAAAATCTGAAATGAAAATGTTGTATTTTTATTTTTTTAAATGGTGTCATATCTTAAAGTGCCCGAAGAGTTTTGTATTTTTTTCAGAGAAAATGATTTTTATCCCGAATTTTGGACAGGCATTCTGAAGCAGTAAGTAGATTATGTTTTGAACCATTTTGGCGAAGGATTTTGAGAAACCATTTCTCAGAAGCTTTAAAACATGAAAATTTTGAATCTGTCGAATTTCTTAAAAATGCAATTTTTGAACGGTTAAAACTGAACAGTTTGTTTTTCTGGGTTTTTGATTGTTATTTTTTTGACTACGTTAACAATTTTCAAATTCTTAAATAATCATGGCATTGCAAAGAGAACATTCTAACGGACATTTCTATAGCTATTTTAAAGTTAGTGCCAAAGTATCGGAAACTGGCTACATGTCGGTCACTAGTGTTTTTACCTTAGACATAAAAGTAAAAAAAAAATCTCTAAATATGATCAGATAATAATCGTGTTAAGAGACAAAGTATTGAAAGTCAGTATTTTTTTTAATCGGTACGTCTTTTTAATGAATAAAGGTTTAATCTCAATAAGTCTCAAACAATCTAATTTTATTCATTTATGAGTTTCTAAAAAGACTCATTCTAATCTGCAAATCTGATTGGCATGTTTTTAACAACTTTTATCGGGATTCGGTATGGTCAAAGTCTATATTTCTAAACAAAACAATTCTGGTATTTAGAGAAGTGGCAGATATGAGCCAGTTCTCCAGATCTATAATAAACACACAAAAAGTTTTGTTAATAACTTACTAGAAATATAATTTAAAAACACAAATAAATGATAAAAAAATAACAGAAATGTAAGAAAATAAAAACGTATTTAAATTTTTGGTAATTTTTGTGCAATAATTTGCGGATTATCACGCTGCAAAATTTTCTTTCCTTCCAGTTTGAAATTATACGAACAATTGTGTGCTTCAGCGTATCGATGTTGTGCACAAAATATTTTCTCACAGTGACATTTCATAATCATAATCACGCCTAACTTCTTATTACATTGAGCGCATCGTAGTTTTTTAGATTTTATCTGTTCCGTTTTATGCTTATCTATATTGTCCATATGATCATTGCTCTGAGTTTTAATTAACATATCGTCTTGCACTATCTCTGGTAAGATAATATTGTTCGAACTACTACTATTGCTACTGCTGCAACTACTGTTTTTGCGAATTGATTTATTCTGATTACTATTCCTAACATTTATGAAGTCTCTGTCAAATATATCGGTCGTGTCAATCTCAACAAAATCGTCGAAAAATGAATCCATATTGAACAAGCTCTCATCAGAAGGAAAATAATAATTGGATGAGCTCTGTTCGTTATTGTTACTAGATGGTTTATTGCTATTGTTGCAGCTTAATTTCGAAAATTTGTATTCAAAATCGGTGAAGCTTTCGTCGACTAAATTCGAGCCGCTACTACTACAATCAGTCCCGGTAATATTTTCGGAATTATCGTTACTACCACAGTTAATTTGTTGTTGCCTATTATCATTATTTTTAACTGAAAAAGCTTTAAATCGATTTAAATTTTCATAACTTCTAACATACGCTATATGCTCATTGTTTCTATGCTTCAATAAAGGCGATAATTCACTATTATCAGTATTACTATTCTTCTTTTTCGTCGCATTATTCACGCATTCCAATTCAGATGTGCTGCTCGATAGGCAGGCGTCATTCAGGTTTGTGTAGCCACGACGATATTGTGACGGTATTGTGTCTAAGCGAGATAATTGGGGAACTATACTATAATTAGCGTTAAAATTATTCAATAATGTCGGACTACTACCAAATGTTTTACGGAATTCATTCAAATCGATAGATTTGGACTTGTTCGTATTATTCTTATACACTAAATCTGAAATATTGAATAGATCATCTTCATCCGAAGACAAAGACAAGTCACTATTGATAAAATTCGTTGATGCCGATGACGTTCGCTGATTGGGATTATTCTGCTCTTCTTCAATGTTTGCATAATTATTGACTGAGTCGGTTGACACATTGTTCCAGTGATTTATCTCTAAATTTGATGTTGTAGGCAGTTTAAATACAGACGACTTATCTATCAGGCCATTGTTGATAAACTTTAACTCCAATTCATTTATCCCTAGATCTGAGTGGTGGTGATGGTGGTGGTGATTCCAATTACTACCATTTTGTTTATTTTCTATTGCTATGTGATCATACAATTGCAGTAATGATCCGGAAGACAATTTACTCTTATCATTAGTATTTTTTGATATATTTGAATTTATAGGCGAGCCCTCAGTGCTAGTATCAATTTTGCTAATTGTGTTGAAATTTTTAGGCGACTCTCCTCGCAATGCCATCGTCTCTAATTGTGGATATGATGAGTGAAACGATTCTACCGGCGAATCTTCTCTTATCAATAGTTTTGGTAACTCATAGGCATTATTATCTGTAAAAAATAAATTCATATTCAATAAATTAAATCAATAATTTAATATTATCTTATTCGTACCATCAGAGGTTGATTTATAAAGCGACCTAAAAGATTTATCCAATCCACTATTATTCGATGCTTTATCGAATGAAATTTCAGTTGAGCACGATGATGTTTTCTCCTTATTGAATACGATCGTTTTATTTTCCGTAAACAGATTCTTGTAGTCTGATGAGGAGATTTTTGCAGTCTTCATACGATTATTCACCGAAATGTCGTAGTCTCTAATGTATTCGTCGATGTTTTTTAAAGAAGTATTATCACTTTTCTTCTGTTTTTTACTTGAAACAATCTTATTTATTGCATCATTCGAAATTGTTCTAAGTTTTGATGGATTATATTTTAGTATTTCTATAATGTCGTGCAGTGAAGCAGATGCAAATTTTGAATCTTTATTAACATTGTGCGATTGCAGTATTTCGTCAGGCCTATTTAATATGTTATTGGAGTGAAAAGAAAGAGATCTTTCTAGTCGACTCGTTTGATTAATGTCGTTGATAACGTCCAAATTTTTAGCGCTTATCGTTTTGAATGATCGATTTCGCTGTAGATTTTCGCGAATTTGCGACCGTTTATCAAAGTCTGGATGCTTTTCAATCGTTTTATTCACTGTTGAAGATGTTGTTGCTATATTATTCGGTTGAGTGTTGTTAGTGTCCGATGATATCAAAGGTAGAATGGTTTCTTTAACAGTTGATGGGGATTTATTTTCTTCATCGTTAGCTAGATCGGCATTTGAAGGCTGACCATATTTCTTCTTCTTCATGCTCAATTTATTCATTTTTGTTTTGATTTGATTCAATTTCTGTAAAAATATAAGCGGGTTTATTTGCTGTAATTATATTAAATATATTTAAATATTACCTCTGATGTCAATGCATTATCCTTTTGTCTTTGACTATCTTTATCAAAATTATTGTTTGTTATAGCTCTTGCAACTGAACTTTTAACTCCGTCATTCGTTTTTTCAGCACGAACTTTCATCAGTCTAGTAACATTCTTCTTATTATCCTTATACAGCAAAAACTTTAGACCGGGGGTTTTTAAATTCACAGCGTCTTGTCTGCAAATTTACAAAATTTTATATAATAATAAACCGAAAAAGCGTACCAAATATGAAAAAATTAATCATAATTTGGCTCTTCTGCACATCTCCATCCATAATAAATCATATTGAAAAAAAAACATACGTCATAGAGTCGCGAATATAAAAATAAATGGATGTATGATAATCAAAGCCAAAACATATTTAAATTAATTCATAAACATGCCCAGTTTTGTGATTTTAAATTAAATTATATTTACCTTGACAACACGTCACTCATATCGAACCAATTATCATAATCAGATATGGTGACAACACGTTTCGAAGATATTGGTCCTCCTTTCATCCCCAGTACCAATTTCAATCGAGAGCCATTAACTAACGGAATATCCTTCATTTCTGTGGCATCATTCAGTTCTTTGTGATTATGCAGAAGATGTTGTTGACTAACTGGAATACCTACAAAAATACACTTAATTTATTCAAGAAAGCTATTTTTAGACTGACTTCAATTCAGCGTTCAAAGTACTAGTACTATATGAAACCCAACAGCCTACATTGTTTAATAATTAACGTTGATTCACATGACAGATTCACATTTTTATTTAAAGAGATTAAGAGATTTTTTTCTTTTAAGAAATAGAATTTTTTTAATGAATATACTTTCAAATAGGTAGTATATTTTAGCATAAACAATCATATGAAATCGATAAATTTTGAAAAAAAGATTGATTTTTCTCTTAAGTTTTTCATCCTCTTATATTAAAGTTCTTAGTCTAGTCCGACGTAATATTTTTGCGGAGAGACAAAACACAGTTAATAATTTAACCGAGATTAAAACTTTGTTGATGCTTATGGGCGTTAGTCTCTCTGGAATTTGCCAATCACAAAAATAAATAAAACCAAACTAATGACTTAAACTGAATTTAAAACTTTGTTGTTATACTGACGTTTTGATCAAGGTCAAAGAAAAAAATACCAAAACGTTTCTTATATTACATGTTTGAAGATCAAATTAAGAGTATTATTTTATGTGAAGGGTAATCAAATGAAAAAATTGTGTACATTTAGAAATATTTTACCGGATTTTTTTTCTTGATTATTTGAGATTGTTTAGGGGTTTTAAAGATTTTTTATTTATTTTTAGATGTACGGAATATCTACATGGATTTTTCATATTATTAGCTCCTCTATTTCATGATTACGTAAACCCCTTACAATGAAATATTATTTATAAGTCTTGCATTATATACAGGCTTTGAAATTAATTTTTTAAACTACAGGACAAAAAAAATAAGCGGCTAGCAACATACGGCTAGTCCCTATTTGGTAAAACAAAATAGCTTCCCTGTCGCTCTGATGGTCAGAATCTTCAGTAAAAAATGGAAATTGATTAATATCGCAGCTGAAAAAATCGATATATCGTATTGTCCAAAATGTTTTAAATTATTTTGGCAAAATACACGGACTACGTACGTACGGGTAAAGACCTAAAAACTAGTTTTAGGTCTTTACGTACGGGTTCAAAAACCTATTTATGGAACGATACCATACGAGTCAAAAACTTATGGAAAAATATTTGGCGTTATTTCGAACAAGAGTGGAACATGCGAAAACGATCTTTATGGCTGAAATTGAACTATTATAGCTAAAAATTATGTTTTCCACTCATGATTTAAATAATTTAAAAAAATATTATTCGAATTTTAGATAATATTCTCCCGCCTTTTCCGAAGTTTCTGGACATTGATACACATGATAAAACGTAGACAGCAGAAAGTGTGCTGTTAGGTTTTTTATACAAAGAAATTGTTTTTCTAATGATTTTCCCGTATTTTTCACGCTCTACACGTTTTTTGCACAAGAAAAGATGATAAAAATTTTCGACTTTGAAAAATGGATGCGGAAGATAGTATGTGAATTTTTAAAAGCTTTTCGAGAATATCCTTATGAAATGACTGAGTTTTTTAAGTTTTCTGAGTTTTCTAATTTTTATTTAAAAAAAAATCAATATGGAGAATAAATATAGTATCGGCCGATCATATCACTAATAAAGTGTCGAACGATGAATCGATATTTTCAAAAAATATTATCGATACGTATCGAAAAATACATACGCTTGCAGCATTAAACTAGAAACTTATTATAAATATTTATATGTATCAAAGGTCTCAATATTGGTTCCTCAAAGTTGTGTTTTAAAACCACTCTTCTAAGCATTTTCTGAAAAATTCTCATTTTATCAGTATCACTCCTGACGCTTTCTTTTTAAACGACATAAATAGGATATGTACTGCTATCTTTTTCGTTTGGTACATATCTAGATATATATTTTCGATACCGATAGTGTCGAAAGAGGGGCCAAAAGGTTTTGTCAATATTTTCAGTCCCGCATATTGGATTCAGCACAAAATCGAAACTTAAAATTTATATAACATAAAAATTACATCTCGGAATGTATAGTCCGAGTTCTTTAAAAGCGAATCTCATTAGAAACTTATGTAACAAATATTGTATGCTACTACTACTCCTTCTACGATGAATAGTGTAACTTAATCAGAGGATAACAATTTTATATTCTTGAAATAAAGACATTATTATTATACATATCTTATCGCTCCCCTGAAAAAGCTAAGTTTCAACGAGGGAGCGTAACTGATGTCGTAAATAGCCGATTGATCACGGATGGTTGGTTGCAGATAGGGCAATCGTAGTATCCTCTCTATTGGCAGAATTGTTTCTTTCAGAACCAATTGAACAGTGAATGTGGTCAAATTTCTATATTGGTGTAGAGACTTACTTTCCCGGAAGTAAATAGTAGCTCGTTAGCTATACATTAACTTTGTTGTCTGAAAAGAAGTATGGACAAATACACGTACACAATAGCACTATCCGCTATTGAGATCGCATATATTAATAAAAAGCACTATAAAACAGTGGGGAGAACCTGGATTAATCTCACTGTTTTTAGATTGGAGTCCCGATACTTAATTGTAAAAGGATGTTCGCTAGCCAAGAATAAGGCTTAATGCTGCAAAACTATTCTCATGTTTTCCAAAACTAAGGAATGATGTCATTGGTGTTGTAGCTCTGGTACGATGAACTCAGCTCCTAATGGCGAAACCGCCAAGCATTTGTCCTTAAAGGTTTAAGTTGGTGAGTTTGTCTACTTGTCCTTTTGCTAGAGTGTTTACAAGTGTAATTCAATAACACTTGATGCATAAGTAAGCAAAGAGGAGAAGCAACGCACACTGAACATGTCCGTTCAATCTGAAGGTGAAGGTGAACTCTTAGTGCTCGAAGACTTCTTCAAAAATTATCAAACTTATCAGTTTTTGACCATATCTCTTAGGCCAGAAGCTATTTAACTAACACTACTTAAAGCCTTTGATTTTGACCACAATCGAATGAAGGGTTTGAAAGATGACAGTGGAAAAATATTTTGATATAGGTGCGGCTCTGCCTCTATTATTGTTATCTATATATAGATTACTCCAATTTAAATCAATATACAGGATAGATTTTATAGGTACATATTTATATTCATATTTTTATTAGAAAAGCCTCGACAAGCGCGATAAAATTAAAAAATCAATCTCGATTTCAATAGCGCAAAAATTAAATTCCATTTGCCATTCTCATTTTATTTATTTTGTATGGATATGGAGAAAGTCATGTAAAAATAACATATATNGCCATTCTCATTTTATTTATTTTGTATGGATACGGAGAAAGTCATGTAAAAATANTCCATTTGCCATTCTCATTTTATTTATTTTGTATGGATATGGAGAAAGTCATGTAAAAATAACATATATACCTATGTAGAGAAGAAAAATATGTTTGAAAAAAATTAAAAATTACCTTCATATTTTTGAATTTTCAATTTAATGTATCCAATGGTGTCCCGGTCGTTCACAGTTACCTCAAACTCAGATCCCGTTAGGGTCTCGACAATAATGTCAAAAGATGGACTTTCCATCCACATTTTGCTTTTTTCAATATTTAGATATTTTTGTGCGAATCAATAAATTGCTGTGCCAAGCCAAAGAGCTATGCGAAGAGCAAATTAATCACATATTTATTTAAAAAAAACACTGCACTTATCCGTAAGCTTAATTAGTTTATTTTATTTGAAAATATTTTTAAAGCAGTACTAACTTATATGAGTCAACTGCATTCGCAATCGCAATTTTATAAAATTTGTTAGAAAATGCGTTTTATTTTTCTGACTTTTCATCACTTTTTAAATCCTTTGAGCTCTTTTTCTTCTACAAACATCCACTGTTTAAACAAAGATAAGCACAATAAATAGTTATTAATCTATTTTAATCACTAATTCGATATTTGCGGAGAAAATTAAAGTTTTTTCTATCAAGATGGATGGTGTGACGTCAGACCATTGCCGTCCCGTTGAAACCAAAAATTGTCGCGTTTCATTCGTTTAGCAACCCGAAAGAAACTGTAATTATAAGTACTTAATTGAGCACTATTATTTTAGCCCGGGACAGATAAGCATACGGATTGGTTATTCGTTTTCTCACTTTGGCCACATATGTTGACACATTTCAAACAGCAAACTCATACTGGAAAATTAAGCACCTGATGCTGGATTTTTTTAGTCAGATTCAAGCTTTTGGTAATAAACTAATGGAGTGGAGTCCCGAATTTTGCTCTAGATATCACGACAATAAAAATTTTATTCGTCTTAATATAGCTCACATCCAAAATTCAAAACTAACAACAAACTATTTTCAAAAAATTAATTTTATTATGACACTTGAAATAAACAAACTGGAAGTTCACTAGTGTCTTCTATTTGTACAACATTTTTGTTTTAATTATCTGTCAAATTAAAATTCAATATGACAGTTTATTTTGCTACACACAAAATTCTATGCCCGCTTTATATCTATCAACTCTCTGGATTCAAGTGAAAAACAAAAAACTCATATAGTGGATCAATGAATAGGTTGCACGGAAACGGGTTTGCTTTAGTATTAGTGACTTTGTGACGACATCATTCGATTTTTCGTGCATGTAAAAAGATATACAAATCGAACAATGTCATCTCGAACCATGAACACAAATTTTTTTTTGACAGATCAATCCATATAACCTATTCATTGATCCACTATGCAATAAACTATTTAAAAAAAAAATTGTAGGTTAAAATGGTAAACTACTCTATTTCCGACACTTTTTTCTGAAATATTCTTTCTTTCTCACTCTACGCTAAACCGATAAAGCTGTTTTTTCAGTTCATTTATCAGTTTTTCGTACGAAAGGTGAATAAGTTTTTTGCAGCTCGAAACTCACGCAGAAAAAAGTGTTTGATGTTTGAGCATAAAAAACTGATTTTTAAACAGATTTTGCAGTTCTTTTTTCGGATCAAAAAATGAGGATTTTTAATTTTCTCCAAGGTTTTCGAAAAATGGCATTTAAATGTAATAACGCAAAAAATGTAAAATTTCATAAAGAAAAAACATGCGAATACGAAAATTCATGCTTAAATGTTGAAATATAGCCTATTTATAATAAAAAAGCAGCATAAATAAATTCCTGCTTTTTTTAGAGGTTTTTTATAAAAAAAAATTAAATATTAAATAAAAAACAGATTGAAACTGTTTATTATTGATCTGAAAAAGCAGATTTTATATCAGAAGCAATCTATTCAACTACTCGAACTACTTATTACGGATATGTTAGCTGNACGGATGTTTTAGCTGTTTGAAACGGATTTTAGAGGAAACGTTTACGGTAAATGTTTCCTGAAAATGTGCGAATACTTTTATATGTAATTTGAATAGAG
>JXPH01031137.1:1337-12091 GCA_001014845.1 Mochlonyx cinctipes | reverse complement strand
GGCTTAAAAGGTTATTGAACAAATGATATACCCCGTGTTTGACGGGTGAATAGTGAAGATAACAACGGTCTATTATGGAAAATTGGGAAACACTATAAAGCTACCTATCCGAAAAAATCATTCTCACAGTAATTTTTTTTGACCTTAAAAATTGTATTGAAACTTTAATAAAATCATTTTGAGGTTCTTCAATCGAAAACAATAGACGGTATAATAACATCACATCATTTTCCTTTTGCTTTTCTTTTTGACCCAAAGAAATAGTAAAGTTTAAAGTTAAAAAAAAAACTTCCTAAAGTTGACAGTATAAAAGTATTGATAAAAATCGTTTCCCCGAATGGTACAACTTGAAAAAATATTCCGAGATTCGGAAAAATACCCGGTTTTTCATCTGCTGACTATTCAGGTCGATTTTACCCAAATTTCAGGTATTTTTCCCGATATTTGGGATTCGGGAAAAATAACCCGAAATTCAGTAGAAATCAGACCCACTCAGCAGATGAAAAATGGGATATTTTTTTAAAGTGCGTAAGTTTCCCCAAAGCTTGTTTCCACGAATGGTACGTTTCCCCAAATAGTTTTTCTAGAATTTTCCCTAATTTAGAAAAGATTAAAAACTTATTCAAATCTTAAAATGCATGCAATATTGTTCATCTATGGCAAAATTTCTTTCTAAAGAAAAAAAGGGTGATCCTTCAAATGGGCTCTTAATAGGGCTACGCACCAAAAATATACAATTCGGGAAACGAGCTTTGGGCAAACGTTCCATTCGGGGAAGCATATCATTTGGGGAAACGAGCTTTGAGCAAAAGTACCATTCGGAGAAACGAGCTTCAATCAAACGTGTTTGGGGAAATATGTCCGTGGAAGCGAGATTCGGGCAACCGAGCTTCGAGCAGACGTAGTACTCCCATAAAATTTCTATACCTCGTTTGTTCCAATTTTATTGGACTTTGAAAACAGAGATTCAAAGGTGTCTTTTGTTCACTATTTGACATTACAAACATTGCACACTTGTTTTTTGGGATTTCAATTTTTCAATATTTTTCTTGGTTTTCTGTCACCAAAATTAGGGTGAATCTGTCTGAAAAACATCCGACAGTTTCAGATAATTTTGATCCAAAATTGGAAGTTCTAGAAGACAAAATGGAAATATCGGATTATTTTGTGTAATAACATCCGATAATTAAAGTTAGCTTTATCACCTTGTGGTTGGATCTGGATCCAGCATTTTCGGTTATCCGACAAAATCTGTAAAAAGATCCAAAAATGTACACAGATAATTGTGGAAACTAAAATTTTAGTTCTTTTCACCAAAATTCAGGCAAAAGTCTACCCACTATTAATTTTTTTCGAGCTTAGTATCATTATTTTTAGTTCGAGTTTTAAACTTTGCCAGAAGGGTCAGGGCTAGAACGATTTATTTTAGATTTTTTAACCGTTTATTTTAGCTTTTTTCACTTAAAAACGAGTTCGTGTTCAAGAACTATTCTGATAGTTTAACGAACTAAAAATTATTGTTTCTCAAATTATCTGTGTATGTCAAAAGATTTAGTGTCAAAACATGTTAAAGCTATGTTCGATTTTTTGATGTTTTTACAGTTTTTTCCGATGTAGAAATTATCTGTGTAGTACTTGAANTAAAAATTATTGTTTCTCAAATTATCTGTGTATGTCAAAAGATTTAGTGTCAAAACATGTTAAAGCTATGTTCGATTTTTTGATGTTTTTACAGTTTTTTCCGATGTAGAAATTATCTGTGTAGTACTTGAATAGTACTAGTAGTATTTGCATCCCAGGTCAGTGAAAAAACAAGTGAACGGATTTTCAAATTGATTGGTTTTGGAATATTTTGAAGTGTTTTTATTTATTTTGGTGGGTGAATCTGTTGAAATTTGGTGTGAGGTCTTGTTTGTCTATTGCGCAAAATTTTTTGGAAACTGAAGATCATTTATCTTAAAATAGAACAAAACCTCAACCACTCATTTTATTAGTTCACTGCTTTGATCTAAAATTTCAGTTAACCTCCTCTCATTGAAAATTTTAGATAAATGATCTAAAAACTATAGATTGATATACATTGGATAGGTAGGAAGGAACTGGAAGTTGTATTTACGCGTTTTGAATAAAAATCGTGTTCCGAACTATTGATTTCAGTTAACCGTATATTACTGTTTTTTAAGCTTTATTAACTATTATTTTTAGTAATTTTAACTAATAATAAGAATGTAGGGCTTACAAATTTTTTAGATACGTTATCTAAAAATTTCAGTATTTTAAATTTTCTGAGTGTAAGGATGACTATGACTCAGATCCCGTGAATCGATATGGTTAATGGGCCATATCGATTCACGGGATCTGAGGGCTCCTATACAAACGGTCTTATAGGTGGCAATTTTGCATGATTATTTTTATGAAAATGCAGATATTGTTGTCTACGAAGTAAGATTTTAGCTGTAAAAGCTATGGTTCAAATCTAAATCAGTAGAAAGTGGCCAATTGGACCTTCAAAAGAGCCTCCAAGGTGTCACTTTCTGTACAAATTTCATAAAAATCTAATATTTGAGAGTACGGATAATTTTTTGTTCGAGCCTGGACCAAAACATACATTAGACTACAGTGACCAGTTACTCTACCACTACTACTTTTTCAACATATTTAAATATTGGTAAATGAAACTCAATTCAACTTCTTGTGTTTTTGGAGCTTTTCTCCATAGTAAAGTATGACTCAACTATCTGCATTCTGTCTTCGTCATCATTTTATATACAACCTTATGTACTAGCTTAACATTATGGTTTCGGTAAAATGATTTTGCTCCTTCAATGGAACGATGAGTTTTCTGTAAGTACAGAAGAATGAATTAAAAAAAATTATGTATATATGCTCGTACAACATACAACATATAACAACAACATATTATATGCTCTTGCTCTCCATAATATAAGCTGAACCGGGTGTATATGGATTTTGTGTCAGATAATGTCTAGCCATTATTATACTTCTTTAATACTTTATAAATTGGAAAGGAAAAAGATTTTTTAATTTTTTTTTATGCAACTTGTTGTTGTTGTTAGCATCATCAGAGCAAGTAGAGCTGCAGAAAAAATAATAAAAATAAACTCAATTACCTAAATAACAATAATGAATTATGATGAATTAATTTTATTTCCTCCAAAATTGGATAACAAACATTTGAGAAGTCTGATGGAGATGACAATAGTTTAACACCTGCTGGGAAAATTATCTCTTTTTTATTTGCTGCTCGATGGCTTTTATGATTGCCTTCATCGTGGTATCGTCTCTTGTAATACAAGATAAAAATGGAAACAAATTAATGAACTTTTTTTTTGGGATGAAGACATATTTGTGTTATGATTATTGGATTCCATACGAGTTTATTGCGAAAAATATGATTATAAAATTGAGATGAGATGAGATGAGATGAAATGAGATGTGTGGAAGACATAATCGTAAAAAAGAGTAAACAGTTATAATAAAAGAAATATGTTTAGGGAAGCCTCGATTCGCTAAATGAAGTTCTTGGAATAGATTTTACAAGCCCTAACTATGATTTTCTTTTCTATTTCTTTCAGTTCGGTGAAGTGAAAAAAATAAAACAAGAAGGCGTATTAGATGCGGATGATCTCGCCTTTTTAGAATCTGGAGCACCAAGTCCCGCTAATAGCGAGCAGTCAAACAAGAGCACAATATTAGGGGGAGACGGAGGAGACGATTCCAGTAATGAAGGACTAATGGTCGATTGTGACAGTCCGAGATCCACAACTCCAGGTAAGCAATCTTTTTTTGCAAATCTTTATAATCGCATAAAACATGACTCTATTCCGATTGTCGATCGGTAGATAATTATCTTTAAATAAATAATTACATGTTTATACAATAATAACGTATACCTATAATGTAATCATTAACTTTTTATTCAATTGGATATTTGTTAACAAACATCTTAATTGATATTTGAATAATATTATAAAAAGAAATTGCTTGTAAATTCAGTGCAGCAGACGTTTTTGCTTTCTATAATCAATTGACTATGTTGAAGATGCAAAAAAATAAATCGAATAACTGTTTGATGGTTATCTCATAGTCATAAGGATGATATTTGCATTAGTTTAGTATTTTATTTCTTCATTAGGTATATAATTTTTCTTGCATATATACTAGGTAAAGAGGTAACTCTATAAAAAGAAAGTTAAAAAGCAACAGGGAACCATTTCTAATACCAAATCTAAATAAATAGGAAATTATATCTATCTTGGACGACCGGGTAGTTGAGTGGTTAGCATACTAGCCTATCATCCACTAGGTTCCGGATTCGATTCCCGCAGCTGCTTCTGTGTTTATTTGAATTAGAATATTGATTTTCAGTTTGTAATAAATCTGTATTGTCAATATTACTATAAATAGAACACAGTACAGTCAGCCTGTGATATATGCATACACCAACTACCATCTGCAGTTATATAACCTATGATTGTGTTGGTATATGTGTGTATGTCAGGTTAGTCAGCTTCCTTGCAATAAAAACTGAACACGACTTGATGGGCTCAATGAACTGGTGACTCATTAGCTTAACCATGAAAGTTGTGGTGGTTCGGAATCCACTATAAGCTGTAGGTCCACTAAATACCTAGAAAGTTCTCTGAAATATGAGGACTCGCCTGGTCCCAATAGGGTACCTGTAGGTCTTATTATTATTATCTATCGTGCATATTTTATGATAGAAACTCAAGACTTGGATAAAGATCCCATGTGCAAATTTGAAAGAGGATTTGTATAGATTTATCGAATAACGTCTGGTGATTATAAGTACCAGGAATGGTAGATGTTATTCCAAATTTAGCATAGGAACTTGAGCACTTGCGAGAAAGCTTATATTCTGAGTTTGAGCTTATTTCGATTACTTGGTACAAAGTAGCCCTTCCGTAAGATTTCGATGTCCCAGATATTTTTTTTGTTCTTCTAGAATTTTAGAATTCTTGAAGTTCCTTATGCATAGGATCCCTTAGATCCTGATATCCAAGAACTATTTTTTTTTTAAGAACTGTTCTTGGATACTTAACAAAATGTTCCAAATTTGATCTCTATCCTATCATTAGAACTCAAGATTTCGGAAAAATTCTGGTGAGTTTGTATCGGGTTTCCTAGGCCCCTTTGCCATTAACGAACTCGTCCTTACTTAACTTTAAAATTTTTTTAAATGTTCGATTAGCGATTAATTTTGTTTTCAGAGGATTTAATATTTGAAATTCAACATCAAATGGCTTTTAGTTTTTTTACAACACTTTTTCATTTTTGTGCAGCCAAAATCAAAAATATGGTTTTACGATTCAACAAAGGAGCAAAAATATAAAAATTGTCAGTCAGAAAATTGACTTGAGCTGAGCAGTAGGGTGAAGTGGATTCGCAAAAATGAGAAATTCAAAAACTTATCCCCAAAAAGCTGTCATTTGGTCCAAGGATCGTCCTCGATTTTTTTTTGATTATTTGAATTGACCGTTATGCATCGCCGGCCATTTTAATTTTGTACTTTTCACCAAAAATACTGTCTGAATGATCGGAACAACAGGACCTTGTGTAGCTTAAAATACACAAGGTCCTGTTATTCCGATCATCTTCAAGACATTTTAATTACAAACATTATGAGCTCTTGTTGACTTTTATCGAATCTCTACTTCTTGAGATATTTCAAATTGATCATTAGGCTCTCAGAATATTTTGTATGAAAACTCGGAAAATTTAAAAATCTTGAACTAGGTAAATTAGGCCCAAAAAAATTGACATGTGGGGGTTTTTTGGGATGCTGAAGCCAAATTTGATATCATCGAAAAAAATAACCTGTAAAAAGTGGTCAAAATAGCAAAAATTGGCTCATCGGTTCCGCTGAACCGTTTTTAGGGGCTTAGAAGTGTCCCATAAAAGCAAAATTTGTTTTTATAGGCTTATCATACATAATAGAAAACCACTGGAATTTTACTTTTTAGAAATCGGATGAAAATTGGTGAAATTAGAGCAAATGCCCCCTCTAGGGGTTTTCACAGGTTCCAATTAATTGTTTTTGACTCCAAGTACTGAACTTGATTATTTATTTTGTTTTATGATGAAAGACTGAAAGAAGCTCAAAATCCGGCGAATTGGTGGAGCAAAACCGTATTTGGGGAGCGAATATGGGCCCTTCAAAACCCCTGGTCTAACTTCACCAATTTTCATCCGATTTCCAAAAAGTAAAATTGCAGTGGTTTTTTATTATGTATTAAATATGATAAGACTATAAAAACAAATTTTGCTTTTATGGGGCACTCCTAAGCCCCTAAAAACGGTTCATTTTCAACCTAGGAACCGATGAACCAATTTTTGTCATTTTGACTTCTTTTTACAGGTAATTATTCCGATGATAACAAATTTGGTTTCAGCATCCCAAAAACCCCCACATGTCAATTTTTCCGATCCTAATTTACCTACTTCAAGATTTTCCATTTTTCCGAGTTTTCATACAAAATATTCTGAGAGCCTAACGGTCAATTTGAAATATCTCAAGAACTAGTGGTTTCATAAAAGTCAACAAGGGCTCAAAATGTTTGTAAATAAAATGTCTACAAGTTCTTACAACACGTCAAGATGATCGGAGCAACAGGAGGTAGTAAACCTTAAAAAACCGTTATTTTTGGTAAAAAGTACAGAATTAAACGGTCAATTCAAAAAACCTGAAAAAATCAAAGTTGATCCTCAGACACATATTGAGGGGGTGTTTTTTTTGAATTTTATCATTGAAAATCTTCCATACAACTCCGCTCCACCCAAAAATTTAAATAGGCATACAAAAGTTAAGAAGGGGGAGCAGCCAGAAGTGTAAAGATGGAAAAAATTGGTTTTGACTGCCCAAAAATGAAAAAGTGTTATGAATTACATTATTATATCTATAGATAGACAGTAGGATAAACTTTTTTTTTTAATTCTGCACTATCGTGGATTGTTCAGTAGAGTTTCTGCCCTAAGCATGGGTTAAAAGGTATTTGAAGGGTGTTCATGTCGAAGAATTTAGCCAGTTTCATTGCAGCCAAAATTGAACGTGATGGTTGTCTGCATGTATAAACATAGATTTTCTCGAGGGCTAGAGCATAATGTAGTGGTGGTTCTACAAATAGTAGTGAACATTCTCTAAGAACAAATTTCAAAGGGTTCTTCTCTTCTTCACTGATTTTTTCCGATTTTGATTTTCAGATTTGGTACACGTGGTTGAGGTTTTGACTCATTGAGTTCATTTTTTAATTTTTCTTGCATCTCAATATTTATTTTTTAAATTTTTTAGGATCCCGAAACTAACAAAAATTTCAACGTGCAAACAAAATTAAAAAAGCTGCTAAAGCTCAAAATCTTGTATTTTTAATAATTTAGATTTTTTCAATAATCCTTCATACTGCCGTCGTCACAATTAAGAAATAACTAGTAACACTTTTTGACATTTCGAGAAAATCTATATTTTCCGAGATGTCTTCTAAATTTTTTCCTATGCAACTCCATAAGAAATTGAGACTTTGATGCCGAATTGGACAATTTACACCACTTCGGTTGTGCTGAAAAGAATTGATAAGTTGGGTATCAGTGAGATTTATCTTGGCCTACGTAACTTAATTTCGCCCAAATAGAGTTTTTGAATAAAACTCAATTTCGAGGGGTTTTTGAAGAATATTTTTTAGTCCGGGTTTTTTTTAGTCCATATTAAACGTAATTGCCACTGGCCATGAAAAAAGTACTTGTTTACAACAAATTAAATGTAAAACTATTGAAATTTTATTCCGAATGCCAGGCGAGAAATAACAACTGACCAGCGGTTAATGTTATTAAAATGTATTCTGCTCAGAATTCCAAGGTATGGAATATTTTTTCCATCAGTGCATCTAAATTCAGTTACCTAAACAGTATGATAACAATTTAAAATTCCATTAAGAAAATTAAATAATGTCAACTTGTCTCTAAAGAGCCTTTCTAATTTTTTCAACTAATTTCGCATTAATTTTCATCTTCTTGCTTTAATTAATCTTATAATTAGATAGATAGATAGATTGTACGCAAGGTACAAATATACATAATCTTGTTGAGAGTTGTAGCAGAAATAAAAATAAATAAAAACTAATTTTATTGGTATTTACTATACTTAAATATGTTGTAATGTATTCAACATCAGTTGACAACTGTATCATTTCCCATGAATGATTAAAATCAATTTTTATTCAAACACATTTCAATTTATGTTTTATGTTATTGAATTTATAGACATGCAGTTTTCAGTTCTGCCAACTACTAGCTTATAGCTAGAGAGCTATACGAGCTCCTGCTTCGCTCAGGCAAGTCTCATTGTAACATGATATGCACAAGAAATCATGGTATCCGTCAACAAATTAACATAAATTTTTGCTAATCTCAAGCTTGTTTCTATATTTCTATATTTATTTATTTATTTGCAACCTGACTTAGTAGAAACCAAAAGCTTGGTTGTTTTGGATTTAAATTTCTTTTGCATTATTATTGACTTGATTTATTGCTTAATCGATTTTGTCCTACTTTTGGAATGTAAAAAATGCAGGGTTTTTGACAACAATCAAATATGTAGATTTTTGTTTATTATTACATTTTTTAGTGCGCTACAACTTTTGGTCTGGCCAAGAATCTAGTACAACGTTTATCTTATCTCTTATAGATTTTTGTTTTGAGTTTCCCGTTTAACACGGCAGATTTTCACTTTTGCTTCCTTGAGTTTTTGCCTAAAAGTTTTTAATCAGTCGAAAAAGCAAAGTTTCAACTTACTGTGACAAGAGGGCTGAGCTGGAAAGGGAATTTTCAGGATTTCAAAATAGCGAACGGCCAAAAATTAATTTTAAGCGGCCGATAATTAAATTTTAGCGACCAAAAATTTTATTTGACCGGCCAAAAAATAACCCAGGGTTCTGTAGCAACTCCAACCTAGCATTGTCCAAGCTATGTCTAGTCTACCACCATGGTCTGATGGACATTGCGAGACATTGGGACTTATTATATATATATATTTTTTTTGTAATTTGATCGCTAAAATCGCTCTAAACCCGACATTCATGAATATTTTTTTTTTAATTTTGTTCATGAACATCAATTAATACCAAACTCATTTCTGCACAATTTGAGCCCAGCTTCTATGGGTTCCTATACGAATGTTTCCCATACAAAAATTCATAATTTTATACCCCTAATTAGCTAGGCATAGATAAATCAGAACGTCCTATTCTCTCTATTGGTATTCCTATTTAGCTTGAGCGACGTTATAGAAGCATCAGAGTCATATGAAAAATAAAATAGTCCCCTTGGATAACACTTCAAATGAAAATATCTCAAACCAATCTAACGTAATCCCATACTATAAAGAAACTCTAATACTGCATATTGAATCCTACCCCTAGAAACTATAAAAGTTAAAGTCATGGTACCCGATTGGCTAGGATCTCCCTTGAAATTGGCCATTGCTCGCAAGTTTTAGAGGGATCGCAAACACAGAAATCGCCCTCATCATTTTTTCTTTCTGTCAACATAGGTATTTTTCCTCTCAACTTATAATACATGCCCAATATATTGTAACACATAGCCAAATGCCATATGGCCGAAGGCCGTTTGATGGAATGCCATATGGCTGAATCTCATTTGGCCGAACAGAAAAAGTACTATGGTCATTTGAACGCATTATAAAAAAAATATTTGGGACTTTTGGCCGAAATAGGAAAAAAATATTATCTTGCGACATTTATTGCATACAAAAAGGTCTTTGAAAAGGGCTGCATTATGTGGGGTTTTTTTTATTGATCGGCAAAACATAACTTTCTTTAACTAAACTCATGATCAATTTAAGAAAAAAGGGTACATTGTGTGCAATAATGTTAATTTTGCTGTATTGCAAACATTTACAAAATTCTTTGAATAAAGGGTGCATTATGTGGGGTTTTTTCAAGTACGGGTATACTCCCGTCAATTGGAACTACCTATAATTCGAATTTTCTTGCGAATTTTCTCCTTTATTGGAAGAAATGCCAATTAACGAGAAAAAACTTATGTCTGTGCTATCTTGATCAATGTAATTTCTTCTCTCTACTTAGAAGCCGGTCCCGAGCAACTTCCAATTAACGAGAATATACCCGTATCGCAAAAATAGCTTGCTTATCTTAAATTCATAATCAATTTAAGAAGAAAGGGTGCATTGTATGCAATAATATCAATTTTACTATATCCTAATCATCATGGCAGTTAAATAATGCATTGATTGTTACAGCACAATGTCTTGTTCACCACCTATGGTTTGATTTGAAGCTCTCAAATTTAGTGGGCTGACTAATATTGACAAAATTAATCAGCCCACTGAATTTAAGAGCTTCAAATCTAACTAATGTGGCTGAACTAGAAATTGTGCTGCAACAATCGATGCACCTTTTAGCAGGCATGCTACTCACCATACAAATTCTCAGTAAAAGGGTGCATTATGTGGGGTTTTTTAATTACCGTTAAAAAATAGCTTTCTTTAACTAAACCTCATAATCAATTTAAGGTACAGGTGCAATGTGTGCAATATTATTAATTTTACTGTCAGCAGTCACTGAAAAAATGCTTTAAAAAAGGGTGCATTATATGAGGTTTTCAAATTAAAAATAAGTTATAAATGTGTTTACTTTAACTTCTAGAAGTAAAAGTCATGCATTTGGTCCAAAAATGAAAAT
>JXPH01031090.1:0-10097 GCA_001014845.1 Mochlonyx cinctipes | reverse complement strand
CCCCAGACTCCGTGGCCAGATTTGGCCCATTATTAAACCCGTCCTTTCTTCTATTCCACGAGTTTCCAAGGACAGAGATACAAGATACAATACCCAGGTAGACACACAACAAACAGACATAAATAGACAAAAAAAAATCGATTGCTTTCGCGTTTCACACCATTTAGAGCAACTTTACCGAAGGACTAAAAATTTTCAAATTTCACTGAATACATAAGCTTATCTTTTCTATTTAAAAGTAGCTACGATGAGAGAAAGAAAGAAATGATTAAAAATAAAATAACTCCACTGGGCATCAAACCCTGGTACTGCTATCCTCTCGGCTTTGACAATTTCTGTTTAAAATTGATATTTATGATGTCTGGCTTTTCTCAACAAAAGTAAGGATGAGTTCGTTAATTGCGCCACGGAGTTTGGGACCAACATACAAACTCACCAGAATTTTCCAGAAATCTTGATTTCTAATAAAAGGCATGAGCTCAAATTAACATAATCTCGTGGTAAGTATCCGAGAACAGTTCTTAAAAAATATTGACCTCCTAGGTACCAGAAATTTCCAGAATTCTCGAGTTCTAGTGATCGCAAAGAGCTCAAAATCAAATTTGGAGCATAATCTTTTGGTAAGTATCCAATCTGAGGGCTCCTATGAACTAGGAATGTTCAGAATTCTCAAAATCTAGTGATCGGATCAAATTTGGAATATAAGCTTTTGAAAAGTGCCCAGAAAAGAAACAGGAGGGCTTCTATGTACCAAAAACTCCAAGAATGGGGATGGGATTAGTGCCAATTCAACCATCAAAGGGTTAATTTTAAACCCCACACTTTGAAACTTTTAACCAATATTAACCAACAGGGAGTCAGTGCCGATTCCACCCTCGTCAAGGGGCTAATTTTAACCTATCTCTTGGCTAAAAACGTTTTATTTTTCATAAATTGGTTTGCCTACCAATATTTACCAAAAATTAACCAACGAGGGTTCACTGCCGATTCCAGCCCCCGAAACCCCTAGAAAATTGGTGGGAATTGGTGAATAATTTTTTCAGTGTAATTTATCTATACTACAATCCACTTTGTGATTTACTTCGTTCTTACATTTCTTCGACCGACTCCTTCATAACGGTACAATGGAAGAAATGTATTCGACAGACCTTGAAACAAAAAACTCGCCAGAATGTATTTTAAGCACGTTTCAGATATTCCTGAAGATGTATTGACCGTTCTTAAAAAATGTCTGTAGCAATGTAACGGTAACTGATATTGATGAAACTTCACATGAATCATTTTTAGATTTTCTGTCTTTCTCCCATCATACCTATAGATAAAAAAGAAAAGTTTATTTATTCAGTAATATTTAAAAAAAATTAGTTCCACTGAAAAATTGCTCCAAATTGTCTGAAATGTGAAAAATACTAAAACAAATGTGTCTGTGTGTATTTATCTATCTGTGTGTCTGTCAGCACGATAACTGGCAAAATTTTCAAAGGATTTAGCTGAAATTTTGCGTGTAAGTTTTTCTTAACAAAAGTAAAGAGAAGTTCGTTTACGGGCCAAATCGGGGCATGGGGTCTAAGGTCCCCCATATCACCAGAATTTTCCAGAAATCTTGAGCCCTAATCATTGGAATGAGCACAAATTTAGAATATTATATTGTGGAAAGTATCCAAGTACAGTTCCTAAAAATCTTTGACCCTGAGACATTGGAATCTGAGGAGTCCTGTGTATCATAATCTTCTAGAATTCTTGAGTTCTAGCGATCGGAAGGAGTTCAAATTTGGAATACAAGCTTTTGACAAGTAGCTAAGAATATTTCCTAAAAAAGTTTGACCCTGCGGCATCGGGATCTGAAGGCTCTTGTGTACCAGGACCTTCCAGAATCCTTGAGTTCTAGTAATAGGAATGAGCTCAAATTTGGAAAATAAGTTTTTAATAAATATCGAAGAACTGTTCCTGAGAAAGTTTGTACCTGAGGGCTTCTCTGGACCAGAAACTTTCAGAATTTTTGAATTCTAGTTATCAAAATGAGCTTAAATTCGGAATATAAACTTTTGGTATCTATCCAAAAACACTTACGAAAAAGTTTGAGCACCAAGAGCTGTCAGAGTTCTCGAGCTCTAATGATTGGAATCAGCTGAAATTAGGAATATAGACTTATGAGTATAGTGCCCAAGAACAGTTTCTATACTAAAGTTGGAATAATATCATCCACTTCTAGTGCTTCCAATTATCAGACTTTCTTGAAAACTTTGTAATTACTTTTCCAATCCTCTTCAAAATTTGCACACATGATTTTGTCCGAGTCTGAACCTAATCCCTATCACAAAATATACAATAAATGTAAAAGAAAAGCTGCATAATTCACTTTGTGGTTTCCTACGTTTTTTTGGTTACACCTTGGAGGGGATTGAAAATGCTTCAATCTATCCACAGGGTCTGGGAGCTCTCATTCAAATGTAGTTGATATTTAGCAATATTCTTAGAAATAAATGTCCGATGAAGATCGAAATTGAAATAGAAACTTGAGTTGAGGGCCACAATAATTCCTATCTGAAATTGAGTATATAGCACAATCCATTCCGGATGCTTGCTAATGCCAGACACTCTTTAATAGCTCGGAAAGTATTGATTCAAAAAATTTGAAAATTAGAACATATTATCTTCGACAACATTCAAATCGAGTTCCTGCATCAAATTAGCCGATGGCAACTGGAGCGACGATAGGAGCGGAGGTATATACAAAAGATATTGTGACTATTCAATCCGTGGCACTAATAAATACAAAAAATTTGTAAAAGTAAGTTTTTGATCTGAAAACAAAATTCATGGCTAATAGAACATTTAAAATGTTTTTAAAGTTATAATTTTAAGTCTGTGACTTGTAGCCTTTTATCTTCAGTATGATCATCATACTTATGACGAAGAAATTTTTTGTATGCCCCTCTTGAGACATAATACTACTAGTTACATCCCTAGTCGACACTATTCTTTTCATTTTTGTCCAGTAGAAACAATGGATCGTAAAAATATACAAATCCTCTTGTTCCAATTCCAAATCAAACGAGCTAAAACAAAGTGTAGGACGAGGATCTGTAGTTTCAGCATTCGATTAGATTTACACGTTGACGACCAATTTTCTAGTCTTGTACAGTAGAAATTGAAATTAAATTAAACTGAGTTGCTACTTTTTTAGTGAAGTTTAAGTGACAACAAAACATTAATCGAAGTTTAATTGCAATCCAGCCCTCGCACTTGGTTATGCTTGATTGCATTTCACGATGGTGGTGCATAGCATAGTGAGTTTTTTTTTTTTTGAAAGATTTAATAAATTAAAATGAGGAATTGTTAGCTTGTATGCATGGTGTAAAGTTGTCAAAATCCAATTTATTGTTTTTCGAATAGCGTCAATATAATGGAAAAACCTTGAGTTTTTGAAGCCGCATTTTCATGATGATTCGAAATTTTGCTTCAGTGTTAATTTACACGAACTAGTAATCTTATTTTTATGCGGATAGATTTTGATTCGACAAATTTGAACAATTCTAAAAACAATAGTAAATTAGTAAATTTATGAACCCAGAAAGTGTCATAAATCTTCACCCAAAACCAAGGGAGTGTAAGTTATCAAACTGAAATTTGGTTTATTTTGGTTTTTTTCTTGATTTTTTGACAATAAAAATATATTTTTGAGGTCAATGTGCTGTAGGGTACCACCCTAACGGTTTTCTTTGAAATTTTTGTAAACCCACCCGACAAAAGTTGCATTTAGGTCGAAAAAAAGTCATTTAAATTCTTGAGCTCGATTGGTTAAGATTAGAGGTATTGTACCATGGATAGAAGTTCCAGAAGCCCTATTTATGGACCATTTTCAAAGTTTTTACACTTTTTTCGTTTTCAGCTAGAATTTAATGTGTTTTGGTACTCAGATATCACAATAAAAGTTTTTTTTTAGAAAGTTTTAGTAGTAGTTGCCGTTTTTCTTATCTATCAGCTAGGTATAGCAATAAAAATATTAAACATTTACTTTTGTGGTCACGAAGCACTCCTTCTGAACCATGATTTTAAACCATCAGAGGGCGGTTTCGGGATTTGAAGAAAAATTTGGAAATATCAGAGCTCCCACCTTGAAGATTTGACATTTTTGTATCAAATTCCGACAGCGAACTGATTTTGGACGATCGATCTCAAACTTATCAAATAGTTAGTACTCAATTAGTACTAATTATTGTTATTAAAATTCACTCTGGTCGAGTGACCTTCGTTTTTGACACTTTTAGCTTTTCTTTCGTTCTATCATAATATACCTACATCGATAGAAAGAAAGATAAGCTTATGTATTCAGTAATATTTGAAATTTTTTGGTTCTTCGGGAAAAATTGCTCCAAATGGTCTGAAACATGAAAAAACCGCAAAAAAATTCTGTCTGTGTGTGTCTAAGTGTCAGAATGGGCTCAAATTTGGAACATAATCTTGTGGTAAGTACTCAAGAATAGTTAATCAAAAAGTTTTTTTGACCCTTGGACATTGGGATCTGAAGCCTCCTGCTACCAGTAAACTCCAGAATTCCTATCGGAATGGGCTCAAATTTGGAATATAATAATTACAAAAGTGCTCAAAAACAGTTCCTTTAGTAAATTCACGATAATACCATATATTGCTGGTCCTTCCAACTACCAGATTTTTTTGGATAACTCTGTAAATACTATTCCGATCCTCTTCAAATTTTACACATATCATCTTTGTGGTCTCCTACGTTTTTGAACTCTAAATGATAACCACGAGTTAGTACTATTTAGTACCAATAGTTGTATCTTTCTTCAACCATTTCAGAAATATAGCATTCTGCTGGTAAATTAGTTTTCGAATTTGACCCTGTTTAGATCTAAATGACAGCTATTAGTGGTTCATTTGGTCCGGTTCTTTAAACGTTGGTAAGATAGATACAATATATCTTGGAATTAAATCGGTTTTGTATAAACATAAATACTTTTATCCGAATCATCTCAAATCTCTAAATATTTAGCATCCATTTAGAGCCCTTTATCTTTCCAGAAAGAACCTCAACCGGTCCTTCAAAGTTATAATAGCTATCGCTAGCGAATTATGCCGCAGGCGAACTTATTTTTGATTTTGATTCTTTCAGCTTTTCATCACTTTCAATTAACAGATGAAAAGGTTATAAGATCCTCGGATTTTTTTTTCTGTCCTCACAAAAGTTGCTCCAAATGGTCTGAAATGCGAAAAAACGTCGTCGTTGTGTTGATAACTCGCGCAATTCTCAACCGAGGCTTTTCTCAACAACAGTAAGGACGAGTGCCCCTTAACGTCAAATCGGGCCACGGAGTCTGGGGGCCTCCATACAAACTCACCAGAATTTTCCAGAAATCTTGAGTTCTAATGATCAAAATGAGCTAAAACTCATGAACATGATCTTGTGGTAAGTACCCAAGAACAGTTCTTAAAAAAGTTTGACCCTGGAACATCGGGATCTGTGTGCTCTTATGTACCAGGAACTTCCAGAATTCTTGAGTTCTAGTGATCGAAATGAGTTCAAATGTGCAATATCAGCTTTTGGTCTGTATACAAGGCCAATTCCTAAAAAAGTTTGGCCCTGTGACATCGGGATCGGAGGGGTTCTATGTACCAAAAATTTCCAGAATTCTAGAGTTCTAGTGATCGGAATGAGCTGAAATTTGGAATATAAGCTTATAGTAACAGTTGCTATGCTAACTTTGCAATAATATTATCCGTTCCTGATGCTTCCAGTTACCAGACTTTCTTAGATAATTCTATAATACTTTTCAGATCCTCTTCAAAATTTGCACATTTTGAAGTCTGAATCCAGTTCCTTTCACAAAATATATAATAAATATGAAAGAAAAGCTGTGGTATCCTCCTTTAAAACTCTAAATAGCCAAAAGTTAGTACTGTTTAGTATCTCCAATAGTTGAACCGGATCTTTAACCATTTCAGAGATATACCTAGTCTCGCTAGTGAATCGTTCCACTGGTGAACTGGTTTTCGATTTTGACCCTTTTACTTTTACTTCTTAGAGTTAAAGTCATGCGAATGGTCCAAAAACGTAAGTCACCCAAATCAATTTCAAAACACGACGAAAATTGAGTGGACGCCTGTTAGTTGGTTGGGAGATCGGTCTAATCGTTTTTACGAAATTTTTCTGTCTAAAGAAAACTCCTGGACGGTTTCTACGATCGAGCTGAAATTTTGTAATAATAAAATAAGTAAAATAAGACTACATGATTCATTTATATGAGAGTCCAATCGTACAAAGGCTTTCATGGGCTTCCATAAAAAGTTGGCATTTGCTTACCAAAATTGATGAATTTTTATCATAACATCAGGCAAGTCAACAATAATCAGTACGTCCGCTCTATTGACACTCTTAATTAGTTGGAGTGAAGTTAGGAGGCATAGAAAAATAAAGAAATTAAAGTCATGCAGCCGGATTGGCCTGGTTCTTTTAAATGGGACACACTTTCGTAGTAGGACTCAAATCCAAGTGCAAAATTTAAAAAAGGAAATATCAAAGTATTTGTATAAAAAAAACTTTGTCCCTTGGGACGATGTCTTGTGAGCTGAAAACGTCTTTTGTATATCTTGAAATTGAATCGGCTCTGTAACTTTAAATTTTTTTATCCGGTTGATTTAAAAATCTACAAATATTCAGTAATCAATTAAGACTCTTCACAAAATTTGAAATTTCAATTTATCCCTATTAATTCTAAATTTTTTAAGACCAATTTTTTTAATAGTTCCTGTAGAGTTTGAGAACAGTTGTCGCGAATTTGGGACAGTCCGGGACCGGTGAAAATTGGTTATTGAAACCAAAAAATAATTGTTTGTCCTGAATAGCTTGAGAATAGGTGCACAAAATAAGTGCGAACTTCTGGGACCCCATGAAGAAGGAAAATATACAATACCTATTGGCTCGAGAAGTCTGAAAATTTGCTGAAAAATTATGGACAACCCTTTGAGGCCTGAGGACCGATGAAACTATGTAGCTTTCAACTACAAAATACAGTTCTTAGACTAGGGAACACAAAAATCAGTATAAAAACTTTGAGATGCCCCACTAGAGGCACCCACTGACCGATGAAAATTTTGTCCATTCGGACTATTTTTTATTTGCCCGGTGATACTACACGACCGGGTGGTTGAGTGGTTAGCACGCTAGCCTCACATCCACTAGGTTTTGGGTTCGATTCCCGGTTCAACCTGCTGTGTTTTATTTAATTAGATTGTTGATTTTCAGTTTGTAATAAATCTGAATTGCCGATATTTCTATAAATAGAACACAGTACAGTCAGTCTGTGAAATATGCATACACCTACTACCATCTACAGTTATATAACCTATGATCGTGGTGGTATATGTGTGTATGTCAGGTTAGTCAGTTTCCTTGCAATAAAAACTGAACATGACTTGATGGGCTCAATGAGCTGGTAACTCATTAGCATAACCATTAAAGTTGTGGTGGTTCGGAATCCACTATAAACTGTAGGTCCACTAATACTTAGAAAGTTCTCTGAAATATGAGGACTCGCCTGGTCCCAATAGGGTACCTATAGGCCTTATTATTATTATTATTATTATACTTTTTGGACGACAGCGTTTGAGAATCGTTGTTAAAAAATTTAAAAGAGCATCCAGGGACCGATGAAAATGAGTCACTTTGGAACAGAATTTTTTTGTGTAGCACAAACAACTGAACGTAACTTTTGGCAACAATAGAGTTTTGCAAAATTAGCTTTGACGATCAAAAACTGAATCTTTCATCTGAAACGGTATGAAGCTCACAGAAAATGAAGATGTCTATAAATGTTGCCGACTTAAATTTTTAGATTTTTTTTAGAGGTATATTTAGCCTAGTTCTTCCCTACTATTTTCCCACAAAAAATAAGACTTACACGTAATTTTCATATAAAAATGACAACTGAACTGTCATTTTTATTTGGAAATTAGGCTCGTGTTTATGTAATTCTTGGCCGTCAGAGTGTTACATAATTATTTGGAATATTTTGAATTTAAATTCTTTAATATTTCCAGACTAAAAATTTCTACAATGTATTCAAATATATAATCTTACAACAAATCTTTACCCTGACTTACTTGGGATGCTATGGATATGGTTTAAGAAAATTTATGAACACAACTGACTTTCTAACGTATGACAACTTATTGAGCATGAGGTGCCAATCTAGATGTTTCGACATGACAAAACCACCAGATATAGTAGAGCTAAAAAGTGTAAGTAAATATTTATAAATAATTTAAAGTGTCATGCCGGTAAAAATAACTTAATTTCAGTGTCAATCAGCCTGTATCAAGGACTTTTTAGCAAATTCAACGTACAAAAAACCAGGAGATTGTCCTAAAAATATATTGAATGACACCTGTCTAGACACATGTAACTCAATTGACTATAAGTGCCGAGAAACAGAAAAATGTTGTCCTCATTCTTGCGGCATGGCTTGCGTCTTCCCAGAGAGATTGCACAAAGTGGATGGACTACCAATCATTCCTTACAGATTGACAATTATGAAGAAAACAGGAAATGTAAGAAGAGCTGCCATTAGCTGGGACTTTTACGAGCAGATGAACGATGATAAAAGTGCGGTCTTGTTTGATGTTGAATCCAGATCTCATGTTGGGATTGCTTTCACCGAAAACCGAATGAACGAGTGGCACCACCATAAAGTCCATGATCACTATAGAAGAACTTCATTGACACATGGTGCACCTACTACGTAATTATTTATCGTTGAAAAATGACAAATTTAAAATATTCATTGTTATTTTTTTATGTAGGTATATTGGTGAAATTAAACTCAAACCAGGTCGATGGTATCAATTTCGGGTTGCTTCTGCTAACGCTATGGGAAGTCTGGGATTCTCTGATATTTCCAGAGAATTTCAATTGACTTTAAGTACTAGTTTTATTTTATTATACATTAATGGATATTATCATAGTTTTACCCTTTTTTGCAGAACCAAAACCACCGAAACCACCAGCAAATATTACAGTGGGTCCACTTCTTAAATCTAGCAAAAATAGTTACAATCGGTTAGTGTCGTGGTCAGCACCAAAATCCGATATGCCTATTGAACGTTACAAAATAGCTTGGGGATTGTACGTGAAGGAAGACGACAAAAATAAGACCCTCAAAAAATCTTTGTTGAAAGAGTCTGCAATCGTACCAGAGGTAACATACTTGCTTAAAAAAATTGGCAAACTTTTGCAGGGTCTACAAGATGACTCAAGGTTTTCGGAGGCCAAATCACTGAAAGATCTGGGAAAAGCACATCTGGGATCATTCTCTAGAAAGCATTTCTCAAGATATTTGAGAAAGACTCCAGATGTAATTTTTTTAAAGATCTTGGATCTTTCTCAGATTAGTAGGAGAAATGTAGGTGGAATCCTAAGGACACACCTTTTTAAATAGTAGTAAACTAAAAATTTGTTTATAGAAGTTTTTTGGAGTGCTGAACGCGAATCCGAAGTATTCTTACATCTTCCGTTAGTAGATTATATTCATAACTGTAGTAAACGGTGTTTTAGGTTCCACAGGGGCAGTATCCATGGTTAAATCGTTAAATTTGACTAGATTTTAGTTTGTCAAAACCAACAGGAGTTTTTAATTTTTGGAAATCAGATAAAAGCTCGTGGAGTTATTCCATCGATTACATAAGGACCAAAATTTAGTACCTAAATCGAGACTTTCTCTGCCAAGTGTCCATTGTAAACTTTTTAATTTTTCTTTAATTTCTAAAAAGTTCAAGTACAGGAAAAACTCAAAATCACCAATCAATGCATAAAAAATGTTTCGGAACTCCAGGTGACATTTGCGATAAAAATTGGGGAAATGTCCTTATGTCGATCCGATGACCGTAAGTTTTTTGTCAATCCTCTAATGCATGATAAATGAAAACACGAACTCCGATTCGGCTAAAATTTGGCAGAAGGATTTTAAAAGTGCAACAAGACCTATCAATTTGGAGCCTAGAAGGACAAAGGATTTTGTAGGCTCCCATACATATATTTTGTAATTAAGTCAATAAAATCGCTCTAAATCCGACATTTA
>JXPH01031030.1:0-15391 GCA_001014845.1 Mochlonyx cinctipes | reverse complement strand
TATTTGAAAGTGCTCATTATTATATAGATTATTCCTATAATAGAATGGGTACAAAAATTGAAATCCTCCAAATCAAGTTTAAAACATGTTTTGATCCTCTAGGAGTTATGTGCGATCAAAATTGGGAGGCTTCCTGTTCTGTATTTGATTGTTAGTTTATTTTCAATCCTTTGACGCACTATAACTCAAAAACACGAACGCTGATTTAGCTAAAAATTTGGCAGAAGGAGTTTTTTGTAAATTTTTGTAATTTTATCGATAACATTGCTCTACATACGTCTTTTATCAATAAAATCGATGAAATTTTGGTCATGAACATCAATGAATACCGAACTTATCCTTGCTCATTTTTACCCCAATCGGACAAAGACTTCCATGGGCTCCCATACAAAATTCGTAATTTTATACCTCTAATTAGCTGGAGGCATCTAAAAATCAGAACGTCCTCCCTATTTGGCCGTAGCGACGCAAGGAGCGGAGGCATACGAAAAATAAAATAGTCCTTTTGGATAGCATTCCTAATGAAAAGGTCTCAAACCAATCTAATGTAATCCCATACTATAAAGAAACTATAATACTACATATTGAATCCTTCCCTTGGGAACTATAGAACTTAAAGTCGTGGTACCGGATTGGGAAAGTTATTTTAAATTATTCGTGTGCGCGCAATTAAATGGTCAAAAATTGAAATTGCCAATTTCTAAGTAACAGTGGCAAAACCAAAACTTGCTAAAAATTTAATTTACTTTAGTGAATACATGCCTGATTTTTATTTCCTGTCGCACGAATCGGATATAAATTAAAGTCACTTCGTGAAACTATTTCAAAGTCAGAAAATATACATGCTTGTAAGTAAAATGACGATGAAATTATAGAAAAATGAATTATTCATAATATTATTTATTACATTGTAATCTGTAAACATAATTTTAAACAATACTTGCTAGGCATTTTAGTAGTGAACGTATCTTCAAACTGAAATGTTGTAAGAGTGAGAGCATTTGGAACTTTTTTTTTAAATAAGCAATACCCAGCGACGAAAATAAATATGTCTGTATGTGTGTCTGTTTGAATGTGTGCCTGTGTGTTCTCAATGACTCACGTATTTCTCAGCCGATGTGGCTGACATTTTGAGTAGGGGCCTTTTCTGAACAAAATTAAGGGGACCTCAAACAAACTCACCAGAATTTTCAAGAAATCTTGAGCTCTAATGATCGGAAACATAATCTTTTGGTACAGTTACTAAAACATTTGACCCTACCCAAGACATCAGGATCTGAGGGCTCCTATGAATCAAGAGTTTCCCAAATTCTCGAGTTATATTTATCAGAATGCCCTCAAATTTGGAATATAAGTTTCTGGTAAGTATCCTAGAACAATTCCTAAAAAAGATTGCTCTTAGGACTCTGGGATCGAAGGGCTCTTATGAACTAGAAGCTTCTAGAATTCCCGAGTTCTAGTGATTGGAATGAGCTCAAATTTGGGATATAAGCTTCTGGAAAGTGCCAACAGTTCCTATGCTAAATTTGGGATCTTATTTGTTCCTGGTGCTTTAAATTGCCCGACATTCTTGAATAATTTTGTTTATTTTCTGGTAATTACACTTTACCCAACCATACCAAATTATACTCTGTTAAACGATAGAACCAAACCAATAATACAAATTTCTCTTTTTCCAGCTCTCCCTCGTCCAAATCGCAGCTGAACCAAACACAAAAGAATCAAAATTACTGGACATCAAAAAGTACTGTCCAGCAATCCAACAAGACTTCTGGGAATGTATGAACGCCACACTACAAGCGATTCAAAAAGGATCGCAATGGTCAGGACGAACATGCTGTCCCCTAGCTAGTACAGTGAGGTGTCAAAACCTATGCGCTACCTCAGTCAACAAGAATGATTTAAAGTACGGGTGCAGACAAAGTGACGAACAGAGTTTGTACAACTGCATGACAAGGCAGGAGGATGGGGATAATTGCTGTAGCAATGCCAGAACATCCGAATGTTTGCAGGCTTGTAAAGAGATTTTCAAATCTAGGTACACTCCATCCAAAGAGCAGAGGGACGAAGTGCACAGTTCGTGCTCAGATAATAACCCGAAAATCCTTCAGTGTATCAAAAATTATACTGAAGTTACCTTGAATGCTAACTTGAAGCAACGTAAGTCTAGTATTTCTTCCATTACTCATTTAACTATATTACATTTTTAGACCTCCCATGTTGCGATTTTTCAAACAACAATGACTGTCGAAAGCTCTGCAAAGAAATTTTGACAAAAGGGGTGACAACGGAAGAGGAGACACTTGATATTTTAGAGAATGAAGGTTGTGGACCTCCACTACCAGCTGAACCAATGTGGCAATGCTTTTTCTCAGCTGGGAGAGGTGTCGTTGTGCACGAGAACTCTGCTGAATCTTCGAGGATTAATCAAGTAAATTGTATTCAAATTACAATTGTCATTCTATCAATAATTTATTTTATTTCCAGATCGGTATGGATTCAGCAAAACTGCACTGCTGTCATAAAGCAAACTCCCAAAAATGTGGACGCCTCTGTACCGCAACGTATTCGAATGATTGGACAGATACCCTTGACGATTTCAATGGTGACTGTTTAGGGCAGTTAACAGAACTGCCTTTAAAACAATGCATTGATGAAGTGGATGAGCCTTGTGAATTGGGATGCGATGGACTGTCGTACTGCAGTAATTTTAACAATCGCCCCAATGAACTGTTTAGAAGCTGCACAACACAAGCTGATAATGCTGCAAGGAACGATGTTGAAATTTGGATGCAGCAAGGGTATTTAAGTTTTCCCGGACTAAATTTCCCCATTAGGAACGAGAGTCAGTGTCCTTTAGACCTGTGGAAGTCAATCGCCTGCACTTTACAGATAAAACCTTGCACTCGGAGTATGCACACGAATCAAATTTGTCGTGAAGACTGCTACGAAATATTGAGCAAGTGCGTTGATTGGACAAAAATGACGTCAGGCTATACAATCGCCTCTTTGTGCCATAAACTATCTCCCGGAGAAGACGATGTTCCTTGCGTTTCTGTGAAGCCTTTTCAAGAACCAAGCGATATTCCGCATAGAAACACGGACCTTGCGATAATTTCTCCGTGTAAAGGACACCCCTGTAATGCTTCACAGGTATGTCTCGTAAACCGGGACGGAAATTTTGGGTACAGATGCGTAACAGGATGCCCTTTAGGCGAAGCCTCTTCTTACCTAGTTCCAGAAGGTTCTTTTGTCCGAATTCCAGTTTCTTCAACGCAAAAGGGATGTTTAAAAGTATGTCGATGTGGAGCTAATGGAAGAATTGAGAAGTGTCAACCTCTTCCATGTATCAGCTACGAGTCCTGTGTTTTGGCGGGAAAAAGATTTGAGCACACTTCTTGGTTTTATGTCGAATGCAATATTTGTAGCTGTTTTGCAGGTGAAATAACGTGCACCAAAAAGCAGTGCAGAATACCAGGAATATCTTCAGACCGTTCTTTTACCAGCCTTCCTTGTAATTGTCCTCCTCACTACGTCCCTGTTTGTGGACGAAACGGAAATACTTACCCCTCAGCTTGTATAGCTAAATGTACAGGAATTCAGGATGGCGACATTGAGTTTGGTCCTTGTAAAGCACGAGATCCTTGCGATGGAGTTAACTGTGGAGTGAACTCAACTTGTGTTGAGGACAGAAATGTCTGTCTTTCTGGGATGCACAAGCCTTGTCCACAATTTAAATGTTGTAAGTATCAAAAGTATAGTGTTTCGTCGATTAATCTTTGAGATAGTACTCGGCATCAGCACCTGGAAAATCATTCTGAGATGTACTCAAGTGCTCTCGGCGGTTTTAAGTGTTCTTAGGTATTTCAAATGTTCGCGAGGGATTATTGAGTGTTCCTAAATTTAAAAAAGAATCTAAAATCAATCAGCACCCCCAAAAATCTCAGGAACATTTGGAATATTTCAGGAACTGCTTCAACTGACAAAACATATTAATTAAAAAATAATAATTTTTTTTTCAGTAAACCAAAGCTCAAATTGCTCCCTCGCAACCTCAGTTCGAGACACTGAAATGAACTATTACCCCACAATGTGTGAGCTACGTGAAGCGAAGGCCAGTTTCTTGTACCAGGAAAAGTACCACAAATATTGTGATACTTCCAAACGTCGAGGGCTAGTTTGCGGTGTCAATGGGGTGACGTATAGAAGCGAGTGTGAGGCTTGGAGTGATTACTCAACTCTTGACTACTTTGGACCATGCCAGGAGGTCGGAGTCATAACAGAGTTTTTGAACTCAAAGTGTTCTTCAATAAAATGCCCGAAACTAATGAATGAATGCAATCTTGTGATTCCACCAGGTGCATGCTGTCCTATATGCGCAACAGCTTTAAGGATAATTTATTCAAGAAAACAAATCGATCGTGCCCTTTACGCGTTGAAAGGGAAATCTACGGACACATTAACCCTAAAATCTATCCTGTACTCCCTCGAAAAGCTGCTTCAATCCGCAGAATGCAGGTTGAGTGGTTATTTAACGTTTGAAAACGACATTTACGTCATCATCCAGAACCTCAACCGCAACCCAAACTACCTTCAAATGGAGATTTGTACGAGAGAGGCTGAGAAACTTGTCACTTTAATTAGCACTCAAAGCCACAGGATAACGAGTGAATTAAATTTAAGCGCTCTCACCGTCGCTAACTTAGTCAAATTAAATATTTCAGGAAGTTCTGGAGCATTAAATTCTTCCCTGTTTCTAATTATCACTTTAGTTATATTGAGTTTAACGAGGAGATGATCTAAGGTTAAGGAAATTAAATTAGGATTATAGACTAGGATAAGAGTACATCAGAGAGTGAATTCAAATGTGCCAATTATTAGTTTTTAAGCGCTCAATACAAGACTTGTTTTGGAGTTTCTACACTGTGATAATTTTGTTCTTAAGAATTTTGGGTTTTAGTTTTAATTTAACAATAATTTGTCACCAAAGTTAATTTTTTTTTTGTTTTTTATATATTTTGTAAATTTTTAGGTTAAGTTTTCTAGTCCATCATTATCAAATAAATGTGGCAAGTATGCGGATTTTGTGTTTTATTTAGCCTACAAGAGTATTATACCATGTTGAATTACAAGGATGTAGTGATGGCAGACCCCGATGCATCGGAGATTTTTCCAATGGTGGCATCACAACGCCGCCGTGGGAAAAATCCCGGCGTCACACATGTTTCTAGAAAAGCACTATCAAAAATCTGCAACTTCTGGACTATTTATTTTTTTACATTTCTGTTTCCCCAAAAATGTTGCTATTGTCAGTAAAATCAAATTTTTCGATATTTAACCCTTAAATTACGGCTCCTAAAATTGCAAGCGTCCAAAAATTAATTTTGAGCGACCATAAATTAAATTTTGAGCGGCTGAAAATAAAATTTGAGCGGTCGAAAATTAAACTTTTAGCGGTCGAAAATTAAACTTGAGCAACCAAAAATAAAAGATGAGCAGCGAAAAAAAAAAATATGCGCGGCAAAAAAATTTAAAGTGAGAAAAATTAATGGTCGCTCATCTTTCTATGCCTACCACCGTATATAATCTGGACATTTCTGGGTTGATTTTGCGACAGTATCTAGGCAAATGAGCGGAGAACACAGTGGTGGTACTGGTAGTTTATGGTCGAAAGTCGTTCGGTCGAAGGCCATTCGGTCGAAAAAGTCGTTCGGTCGAAGCCCGTTCGGACGAAAAGTCATTCGGTCGAAACCCGTTGTTCTGATAGAATTTATTAGAAAAAAGGGAAACTTCTTGGGAAATTATTCAAATTTGTTTAGAAATGGCTAGAAAAAAGGGAAATTTCTTGAGGAATTATTAAAATCTGACCGGCATTCGACCGAATGACCGTGCTTCGACCGATCGACCGAAGATATACCCCCGTTCGGTCGAAAGCCATTCGGTCAAAAGTCGTTCGGTCGAAGGCCTTTCGGTCGAAAAAGTCGTTCGGTCGAAAGTCGTTCGCTCGAAAGTCGTTCGGTCGAAACCCGTTCTGATAGAATTTTTTAGAAAGAAGGGAAACTTCTTGGGAAATTATTCAAATTTGTTTAAAAATGGTTATAAAAAAGGGAAATTTCTTGGGGAATTATTAAAATCTGACCAACCATGGCATTCGACCGATCGACCATGGCATTCGACTGAACGACCGATTGACCATCGACCGACTGGCTTTCGACCGAGTGGGCGTGGACCATCAGCTATAGGCTCAAAATATGAATGTATCCACATCCGGATGCTGGCCCCAGCAAGTGGATGACTGTGATAGCTTTTTTAGTTTTGATCCGTGTGATTAACTAGTTTGGTCATCAGTAAAGATCAGGACCGCCCAAGAAAAAATATTCAAAATAAAACAAGTGTTTCTATGGCCTATTGATTAAATTCAAATTTTGTAACCACTGATAAGATACCTCTATAAATAAACTCCAGCTCCAGCTACAAAAAGTTGTATTTCAAGTATATTAAAGTAAAATATGCAAATATTTTTTGTGCGGCTGGCAGCCTTTTATTAAAAAATAAAGCTTTCTAGAAAGAAATTATTTAATTACATTTCTACATAAGTTGCATCAGTCATAACTCCACAGTTATTGTCTTTAGCCGACATCAAGATGTAGCCATCATTTCCCCAGTAAGTTGACCATGAGTTTTTGACCAACCAGTAATCTTCACCATCAATGTTTCCATACCCAACAGCTAGAACAGCATGATTTAAATCGTCCATTCCGCTCTTACTGTAACAAAAAAAACATAACTCACAAATTATACTAAAATATTTAATTAACTTACCATTCAGGGTCGTAGTATACTCCATGGGAGTAGTAGCTGAAAGTCTTGAGTCCAGCATGAATAGCTACAGACAATGGTCCATGTTTCAACATTGCCACCTTAAAAGCGTTTGGATCATTTGGAGTAACGTTGAAGAATCCTGTGATTGGAGCTACCATCGTAACGTTATCCGAATGGCAATAACCATCCTGTCCCAAATATGGTCCATACTCTTCCTCAGTAGGAATGCCACCCATTTTCATCATCCATTGGTAAACTCGGAAATCTTCCCCTCCGTCACAACCGTTATTTCCGTAACCCCAAGAACAATCGACAAGGGCTTGTTGCGACAATCGTACTAGGTTGCCGCCGTTCTTCAAGAAATAAGCACCTTCCAAGTGTCCAACTGTTCCGAAAGACCAACAAGATCCGCAAACGGATTGATCTTTCACCTGTGTCACAGCTCCGTAAAGCCGCCAATCATGCTGATCTGGCAATTTGTCTCCCTTCAATGTCCTACTACTATATGGGGAAGGTTTTCCTCCGTTGTAGCCTCCGGATGGCTTGAAGCCATTCAATGCTTTTAGTTCATCTTCTGTACGATCGGCTAAATGGTTTACGGCGAGTGAAAATCCTAAATTTGCACGGTTCTTCGAGTGGATGTATCGTAAATTTTGACGGAAAATATTTTTGCGGATCTCATGTTCTTTTTCGGTGTTGTAGTTCTTACCATGCTTTGACTTGAAACGACTGAACTCGGAATCGGTGTGCGTGTTTTCTTGTGGATGCACAAATTCTTTCATTGGATTAAAAGTAGCGTAGTGTCCAGTGCCAGGGCAAGGGAACCCAACACAGGGTTCAGCCAAATTAACTTCGAATACATCGGCGGGTATGTCTTCGTGATTGTACGAGTCATAGTCAAGATAGTAGTGGTCATAATGGGACCCTAATAAACTATTGAACCCTTTCATTTCATAACGAACAGGGATTGGCATTCTGGATGCAGGGTATTTTGGAGACTTAACGTATCTGACCCATAAATTGTAGATATTTTTCTTCTGGCCAATAACTTCCTCCATACTGAATTGGTCACACTTGTAGCCCAGAAAGTCGAAGGTTCCCATCAATTTGAACTCTTTGACGTATGGAAGAATTCCTTGAACCTCAACGGCACCTTCTTTCGTTCCGTTGACTTGAAGACATGTTTCTTTGTTCAATTGGTCGTTTGTGGAGACAGGAGCCAACTTAAGGCTCACACCAAACTCTCCTTCTTTGGTCAATTGATAGGTTTTAACCATTCCACCGTAGTAATCGATTCGGGAACGTCCATTTGCTTTATCGTACCAAGCATAAAACGGTTCCTCAATTTCAGCATAAGGGATGTACAAAGTTCCGCTTACCGTGTACACATGAGGCCATTTTGGAGGGTTTGTTGAGAGAGCTTCAAATGTATTAAAAAAGATGTTGTAAATAAAATAGGGCATTGAAGTTGAACTTATATATTAAAATGATAAGATTAGCGGGCAAACATCACGGATTAATATAATAAATAGCTAATTAGTATTCTTGAAAACTTGCTAAATTTAACTTACTAATCTAAAGATTACAGTACTCACCCGCAACAACGAAACAACTTAAAATTAACACCAAAATCCTCATATTAAAAAAGGGTATATTTCACGATTCGAAAACAAGTATAAAAAACACTTTAAAACAAACGTCTTCACTTCTCGAAGATTGACAAAGAACTGATTTATTATGAAAAGAATTTTATTTATTCGTAGAAATTTATTTTTATTTACACAAACACTAATTTGGAATTTATTTATTATATATTTTTTTCAATTCTATTTTGCTACACTGGAAATAAAAGAGTTGGTTTCGTTCCAGCTACTATAATTGCTAAGTCGTACACATTTCTTAGCAATATTATCATAATATAATTCGGTGGAAATTTAGAATATTTTAGATACTGTTTGAATGCGGCAACGGTTACGGTACGCTAGATTAGACCCTACTAGAGAAATCAATCTGGGACCGCAGCCATGCCGGTGTGCTAAAAACCGCCTGTTGGTTATCCGATTTTTCGCCGAAAGCACTCCAGAAACCAGATCGTGGAAAAAAATCGTCAACAACCGACGTTCATCACCGGGCTTTTTTACCGACGTTCATCGTACGAATAAAATGGTAAAAACATATGTGTGTGCTATTCGGTTGAGGTTGACTGGAACAATATTTCTTTATACAGTCGTCTCGATTCTGATACCACTTTTGAAATTTCATGTTCGAATAATCGAGATAAACGTGTAGAATCGAGATTCTGGTTATAACTTACCTCAAACACTTCGTAGAGTATTTGCGTCTCCGGCAAAGTAGGTCAAATAGCTGATTGATATTTGAAAAACCAGAATCTGCTGCCACCTAGCTGACTGATATGACACTAAACCTAATTTTGCTGGATAATGCCATATCAGTCCGCTAGGTGGTAGCATATTCTGATATTTAAAATATCCATATTTGTAAGCTCGGTCTACCGAATAATTTTGATGAAGACGCGAATGCAATAGAATATCATCCAGCAAAGTTAGGGTAGTTGCCATATCATTCCGTTAGAGGGTAGTAGATGAATACCTCGTACTAAAAACTGCTTAACAGGTTGCTTTTGGCAATACCAGACACTTTTGTGAAGACACGAACATTCTTGAAGCCCTCCGGACAACGATATAACCAAAATCTCGATTATACGTACCTGTACGTTCAAACCGGAGTACGGATAAGCAAGAGTATTCAGAATCGAGACTGGACTGTACTACGGCTAGATCCAATTGCTCCGCTACGCTAGGGCCATTTTCATGCCCAATTTTAACATCCCGAAAAAGGAAAAATTGTAAAATTACTATATATATATGCTATAGTAAAGGGATATTGTTAAAACTATAAAACTCATAGTTAAAATACCTTTGAAGGAGATAAAAATACCACAAATTTTATCTCCATTATTATACAACTACCAGACATTTACTGGGTGGTTGAGAATGGTAGAATCTGTTTACCATATCCATATGGATGGTTTACTATTGAGGTACCATGAAATATATAGTTGGTAAAATGAAGAATAAAAAATAGTTTGTCGTAAATAATTATTTATAAATTAAATGCTAAATTGTGACCACTTATAAGTAATTTCGATAATTTATAAATGGAAAAAAGTTGGAAAATGACATTTTTAGTGCTAAATTGTATGATCAAGCTAAACTAATATGAGGGCTAATGTAAGTGTTAGTTTTTCAAGACAAAATATTTTTTCTCATTGACTATTTTTACTCTCTATATTAACTTCGCATTTGCTTGCTTGCTTGTGCCACGCCAATTTTGCGACGGCAAATTAACCCACTTCCTGTGGGTTTGTTTTAAAAACTGTGTTTTTATGGTTAAGTTATTTCAAATTATATAAAATATGTAGTAATTACTACCATAGACTAAAATATTACGATAAGTTGTATCGTTTTTGCACATTAGTTTGATTTGATCTGTATGGTAATTATTATCGTTTACCATACATATAATCCATATAATCTGTAGTTCATGAATAATACTTTGTGGTACCTCTATAGTAATTTTTTTCGGGATGTGACAATAAACGTCTGATGATAGTGCCATTGTGTTGACACATCGATTCTTAAACCCCCTGACCCTATAACCCATGTTATTAAGGACGACTTGGGTTAGTTTGAAAAAAATATTCAAACTGGCCCCTTATAACCTGAGTATGTCTGTTATAGAGTCAGGGGGTTTAAGAATTGAAGTGTTACCACAATGGCATTATTCTCATCAGACGTTCACTGTCAGTTATTAAAAATAGCCCTAGTGGACGCTGCGCAATCTTCCAACCTAGTCGTAGTATAAATAAATGTTCTATACATCATTCTTTATCGAATGGCACACTGATAAGATGGTGTGCACTCAGGACATGTTTTCTTAAGGCCCGTCCGGCTAGTAGGTAGTTATCTGGCGTCATCCGATGAATCAACGGAATAAAACTTCATACACTGGACTAGCATGTCAAGCGAATTCACCGGGTATCAACTAAACTCCTGAAATTCTAAAGTTTGTGTTACCGGCTGGCACATAGTCCCAAATCGGAAATTGGATAAGAGTAACCCTTCAAAACCTCCAGAGACCTGGGACACCTTTGTGTGGAATTTTCTTTTTAAATCTAAGTTTTAGGTTATGACTTGGTATTTTCGTAAGAGCCCTGGAACAAAATTGAAAGAAAGCCATTTCATTTTATTCAAATTTGGTATGTCGATTTGATCGGCTTATGAACTAATAGACTAATCACCTCAAACTTCTCTAGTTATTGACTTAAAAACATATGGATCAGGCACACAGCTACAAAATAGCCCAAGTGTCAGTAATTTTGAAGTTCAATTGCTCAGTCACGTCTAGATGGTAGCTAAAGCCGTTTAAGTAAATTTGAAGAAAATATCTTCAAAGAAGAAATTTTGTGTCATCTGGGCCATTTTTCATCTCTCTTGTCAACATTTCGACTTATTGGCATAATTGAATTGAATTTATTTGAAAAAATATTAAGTACATCCCTACGGTAAATCGGTACATAGTCAGTACACAGTCAGTACCCATTGACTCTGTACTGATGGTGTTCTGACAACGTACTGAAAACTGTACTGATTTTCTAATAAAAAAAATAGTGTCAGCACACCACTCTTAACCATTTTTGCTTTTTTCGTGCTGAAAATGATTTTTGTCATTTGGAAACTGTCGAGTCGTTAGAAACTCGTAAAAAGTAATTGAACTTTTGAGAAGTTTGTCGAAGTTTTCGATAATTAATTTCAAAAATATATGTACTGACCCAAAAATTGTCAGTACAGGACTAACAATTTCCGTAGGGATGTTACATAAGTTTTCCTGCTAGAGTTCTAATGAGATCCTCTTTGGCTTAGCAAGTTATCGACTTATCAACTCGAGCCAGCCAACTTCGAAGACTCAGTCAAACCTAAATAAAAAGCTAGTTCTAAGGCTCCAACCACACTACAAGCTACCTCCAGAAGGCTTAGTACATATTTAGAAATATTCTACACAAAGCACTGCATAAAAGTTCCGCCGGTGAGCCAAACTGAGCCCTTTTTGCAATTTCAGGTCTGGTCCAAAGCTTCAACCAGGTGTGCTCCACTGTCTTAATCCTAGTGCCAAATTCTGGATTTTTCAGAGATTATCTACTCAAAGTTCCTGCTAAGGTGCAGCTTCTGACAGACCTCTCCTAGTTCCTTGATCACGTCATCTGCTCTCTACCGGTTGTATGATTATATTAATTTATTTATTTATTAAATTGTAGATTTTGCGTTAGCGAGGCATCGGAATTCGTATTATGAGTTATTTAATAAGGATGTTTTTTATTTATGTTTTGTGTTGAAAAATAATAATAAAATTAAATATGTAACACATAATACATAATACAGGTACAATAGTACCTACATTATTCCAGGTTATATACATGCATATACTATGTAAGTGTACAGTTAAAAGTAGGTTGGTTGAAAGAATTGGTGACGCAGAAAAAGCCTGAAATACGTTTAGAGAAAATCAGTCAATTAAATTCTACGCCGTAAAACTGGCAAATGTTCAACAGACTTGTTATTCTTTCCGCGTTTATTGATAAGATTATTCTACTACACCTAATACCGAATCATAGAAAAAGAAACAGGCACCGAATTTGGTACTTCAGCCATTTACTAAAGAAATAATATACTGGGGACTTGCGTCAACGACTAAACTTCAAATTTTTCTGTGACTAGCGATACGGGTGACTTAATGTAAAACTAAAATCTCTCTCTATCTCTTTCTCTCTCCCATAATTTTGTAAATTTTTCATTGTACAGGTTATGTTCATGAGAAAGAGGTTATGTTTTTATCCAAAAAGCACAACATTTTTTATTTTTGAAATCATTTTTTGACCTTTTCCATTAACTCTACAGATGGCGTAGGGTGTCCTCTGAAAAAATCCTTTAATTTAATAATTTTCAACCTGTCCCCGTAATTCATGAAGGTTTTAGCTTTTTTCTCTTTCCTCTATATATGTATACAAAAAGAGAGTTGTGTAGATTAGGTATTGTATATTTGTAACTGGATATAGACTTGAACAAAGATCATATGTGCAAATTTTGAAGCGGATCATCATAAAAGTATTTACAGAGTTATCCAAGTAATTCTGGATGATATTATCCCCAATTTAGTATCGAAACTGTTTTTAGGCACTTGCCAAAAGATTATACTGCAAATTGGAGTTCATTCATTCCTATTACTAGGATTCAAGAATTCTGGAACTTCTTAGTTCAGATTTCGATGTCCTAGGGTCAAACGTTTTTAGGAACTGTACTTGGGTAGTTACCAAAAGATTATGTTTCAAATTTTAGCCCATTCCGATTTCAAGAATTCTAAAAAATTCTGGTGAGTTTGTATTTGAAAAACTACCATACAGAATTTCATCCAAATCGGTTGAGAATTACGCGAGTTATCGACCCTACAGACACAGTTTATGAATAATATTATATGGTACTTCTAGAGTATTTTTTCAACAAAAGTAATGAGGAGTTTATTAAAAATTCAAACCGGGTCCCGAGGTCTGGGCGCAAACATGCAAAGTCAACAGAGTTTTCCACAAATCTCGAGTTTCATTGATCGGAATGAGCTCAAATTTGGAATAGAAACTTTTAAAAAGTATCCAAGATCAGTTCCTAAAAACATTTGACCCTGGGTTATCGGGATGTGAGGGCACCTTTCCATAATTTTTAAATTCTAGTGATCAGAATGAGCATGAGCTCTAATTTGGAATATTAGCTTTTGGTAGGTGCTCAGGAAAAGTTCTAATGCTGAGTTTGTGATAATATTATCCGTTCCTGGAGCTCCAACTAACAGACTTTCTTGGATAACTCTGTAAATACTTTTCGGATCCTTTTTGAAATTTGGACAACTATGTTCCATGACCACGTATATTGGAGCTCCTCTCATAAAATAACAATAAATAAAAAGAAAAATTGTAATCTATTATGTGGTTTCCTATATTCCTTCTTATATTTTATATGCAGCTAACTAAATTGTAGGAAATAACCGATGAACTGATAGAAAAAAGACGGGTAAACGAACATTTACTCATAGGTTCCACCCTATTTTTAGGTGTATTTTTTGATTTCTTAAAAATACTCTAAAATATCTAAAACAAAAATATTCAACCAGGTCATACTATTTTCCCAACTCGATCCCCGGCTTTTATTATATACTATATACAGACGCTAGAGAGATACAGATTAAACTAAAGTTCCAATACAAGATTCGCGATAAACTTTCGAACCTTCTTTCTGTCTTAATATTTCTGATACAAATAAATTTATTTTTAAATCATAAAAAACACACTTAAGTATTTCTGATTTTTGCTGTGTATAAACTGTGCACAATATTGAAATTATAAGCTTATTATAGTCTAGTCATCAACAATGATAAAAATAATATGAATATTAAAATAAAAATAATCTCGTTACGGAAGGAATGAGAATGCGGAGAATGGGGTGGTCAGCTGAAATAGTCCATTCAAAATCGTATCGATGATTATGGCTGCTGAGAAAGACTCGAACGATCCTTGATTCCTCATGACGCTTATTTTCACGTCTATTATTTTCTTTATTTTACTTTATTGTTTATTCTAGCAAATCAACATCTTTTTAATAGACTAACTTTTGGGTTCCTTGTCCTTGAAAAGAAATTTGGTATGGACACTTTTTTTGTCAATAGTAAGTATGAGTTTGTAGATGGGCCAAATCAGACAACGGGATCGAGTCGAGGGGCTCCCTTACAAAATCACTATATTTTTCCAAATCTCGAGTTCTAATGATCGGAATGAACTCAAATTTGGAATATAATATTGTGGAAAGTATCCAAGAACAGTTCCTAAGAAAGATTGACCCTAGGACATCGGGATTTGGGGGTCCTTTGTACCGGGAATTTCCAGAATTCTTGAGTTCTAGTCACCGGAATGACCTCAAATTTGGAATATAAGCTTATGGCAAGTGCCTAAGAATAGTTCCTATGCTAAATTTGTTATATTATCCGTTCATGGTGCTGCCAACTAGCAGATTTTATATTGTGCTTATCGATAAAATGACAGAAGCCTTTGTCCGATCACGTAGTATTATCAAATGAATACTTCATCCAAAATTTTCAGCTAGATCGGCCGTATAAATAAATCCTCCAATAAGCGAACGTAATTTTTTTAGGTGTTGCGCTTGTATCTTTATGTGTACATAATTCTTTATTATAAATTCGAAGGCACGTGAATTTAAAACCATTTTTTAAATGAAACATGCGCTGACGACTCAGCATTATTTATTTTACTAAAACGTAAATTTATACTATACTCATCATAAAAATGTAATCCACCTAATTNATGTTGTTTAGTTGTGGTAAAGAAGTTGTTTCCTTGAGACAACGAAACGTTTCTTTTTCCAAAGAAACTTTTTGTTGAAAAAAAAATTTACGAAATTGTTTTTTGGGGTGAAGAAACTTTTCGTTGTCACAA
>JXPH01031018.1:1377-14440 GCA_001014845.1 Mochlonyx cinctipes | reverse complement strand
ACATAAAATGCGCGATATGGAACTGGTTTTAAAATATTAAAAGAAAATTTATACAAGTAAAATATCTAAGGAAAAAAAATTTATAAATGTTTGAATAATAAATATTGTATTTATTTTTCCCTGCTGAAGGAAAAACTCATAATAGTTCCAGAGCCTGATGTAAAAAGTGGTTTCGGTGACATGACGGCTGAAATTCTATGCCTCAGCTTTTTGCGGTACAAAATAATAATAATAATAATAAGGCATATATATGGCAACGACCAGGTGGTTGAGTGGATAGCACGCTACCCTCAGATCCACTAGATTCCGGGTTCGATTCCCGCAGCTGCTACTGTGTTCAGTTGAATTTGAATGTTGATTTTCAGTTTGTAATAAATCTGTTTTGTCAATATTTCTATAGATAGTACAGTCAGTCTGTGAAATATGCATACACCTACTACCATCTTCAATTATATAACCTATGATTATGGTGGTATATGTGTGTATGTCAGGTTAGTCAGTTTTCCTTGCAATAAAAACTGAACACGGCTTGATGGGCTTAATGAGCTGGTAACTCATTAGCATAACCATTAAAGTTGTGGGGGTTTGGAATCCACTATAAGCTGAAGGTCCACTAATACCTAAAAAGTTCTCTAAAATATGAGGACTCGCCTGGTCCCAATAGGGTACCTATAGGCCTTATTATTATATTATTATTTAGGCATATAGTACCCTAGAAGGACCAGGCGAGTCCTCATACTTCAAAGAACTCTCTATACACATAAAAAAGTCACAAGTCTTGGGATAAAGGCCCGATATTTCATCTGCTGAGTATTCGGTTTCTGAATCGAAACAATATCTTGATTAGCTTCAAAATTAAAGGTTTTTCCCATGCCAAGGTTCAAACTCGTGATCTCACACCTTCAAAGGTAGCGCTCTGATGTATATGATAAAGAGTTATAGAATTATGATTTTTGTTTTTGATAGAATGGCCCTGAAGAAAAAACGTAAAAATATTCTCATCGTCACTGGTATGATTTGAGCCCGAACACATGGGCAGTTAGTGTTTTTGACCATGATCTACAATCTAGCGCTGATCTCTGTCCTAACATTGTTATCTTCGAAGGTTTTAAGACACAAAACCATCATAGGACAAGAATTTTTCAGCCTGGAAGAAAAATTATGAATTATTATCCCCTAAAAGCTTAAATTGAGACTTTAGCCGCCATATCGCCGAGCCCATTTTTTGCTTCAGGCTCTCGAACTATAAAAATTGTTTATAATTTGTAATATTTATAGCTTGGAGAGTAAAAAGTTTTCACAATAAATTTTTTACTACCCATTGTTCCATGTGCTCCAATTTTTAAAATATCCTGCTTCTTATAGACATGGGTTAGTGTTTTTTAAGTATATTCTTTTTAGTATTTTGTAAACTGCAGGTAAAAAATAAATCTATATTCTCAAGTTTAATTCCCCTCCCTGTCACAATCACAAAACTTCTTTGATTATATTTTTGTTTTCTTTCCGCATCCACCAAAAGTAGTTCCAAAAGCTATAAAAAGTTTTTCTTCAAATCTCTATATGCAAGCTACTTACTTATATAAAAGCTTTTTATTATTTGCTTGCAAAAGATGAGGGAAATTTCAATAAAAAAATATGCCTCGTACTCAAGATGTCTCTCAAGGGGTTGGTTGTTGAAAATTATTCTCTATTTTTTATCAATTTGTCTTCAGATTTCCTTTGAAGGATGCTGTTTTACGAGTTATACTCCGCTGTTATCTGTTGAGTTACAAAACATATTTTTTTATTTTGAAAACATTTTTAAATTATGCATCAGGCTGGGCGGCGCACAGTGGAAAATTTTAGTGAAAAACACGATCCAGTTTAAGTTAAAAGCGTTTTTTTCATGAAACAAATTTTTGAACTATGAACATGATTTTTGATTTAATTCTTCTATTTTTATATTGAATGAATGGATAATATTGAAGGAGAGATGAGGTTATCATCACAGGTACGGAGGCCTCAATACGGTTCAAGCTCCCAACTGACGAACTATGTAGAATGATAGGATAGTTAATAGGAATAGAATATTGGGAATGTGAGGGTCGATTTATGCACAGTATTGTGGACCTACAGTTTATATTGGGATCAGAATCACCTAAACCTTACGAGCTACCAGTTTTTTATCAAATCCGTATTTCTACAGACAACCATCACGTTCTATTTTGCTTCAAGGTAATTGAATATTCTTTTGCGACATGAGCTCTCTATAGCCTTCTATCCATTATTTTCTGTTGCCTAAGTACAGCCTGGCTCTGTCGTTACAGGTTGGAAATCCCATCGATTCTATATTATTTATGAACAATTGGGCTCAACAAAGAAATTTACCATATCGAAAACACTGAAAAACACCAATTAAATTCAACGTCACAGGTGAGAATTGAACATGTATACCCTGTGGATTGTTAGGCAGAAGCTGTACCTAACAAGCCACCTGAGTGAAACAGCAACACTTTTGAAATTGTATTAAAATGGCTATAAATAGCACCATTTTTACTGATTTTGTTACATATGGCCAAATGCCATATGGCCAAAATCCGTTTGGCGGAATGGCATATGGCCGAATCTTATTGGGCCGAACAGAAAAAAGTTATTTGGACATTTGGCCAAATCATTTAAAAAAATATTGAGAACTTTAGCCGAAACAGGATAAAAAAATATTACCTTACGACACTTGGACGAATTAGAAGAAAAGGTCTTTGAAGAAAGGGTGCGTTGTATAGGATATTTTAATTATCAGAAGAAATAACTTTCTTTAACTAAATTTCATAGTCAATTTCAGAAAAAAGGGTGCATTGTGTGCAATAATGTTAATTTCACTATATCCTAATCACTATGACTGTTAAAAAGTGCATCGATTGCTGCAGAACAATTTCTAGTTCATTACCTTTGGCTAGATTTGAAGCTCTCAAATTCAGTGGGCTGAATAATATTGATAAAATTATTGAGCCCACTGAATTGAAGAGCTTCAAATCGAACCAAAGTGGTTGAACTAGAAATTATGCGGCAATAATCGATGCACCTTTTAACAGCCATGTTAATCACTAAAAAAATCGCAGAAAATAGGTTGCATTATGTGGGATTTTTAGATTATCGGCAACAAATAACTTTCTTTAAGTAAAACTCATAATCAATTTAAGACAACAGGATTTTTCGTGTGCAATAATATTAATTTCACTATATTGCATTCACTTTAAAAAAATCTTTCAACAAAGGGTGCATTATGTGGGGTTTTTTGGTTATCGCAAAAATTAATTTTCCTTAACTAAAATTAATAATCAATTTAAGAAAAGAAGGGTGCAATGTGTGCAATAAGATTAATTTTACTATATCGCAATCACTGAAAATATTCTTTGAAAAAGGGTGCATTATGTGTGGTTTTCTTATTAAAAATAAGTTATAAATTGAATTGTTTTTATTTCGGCCAAATGTCTCAAATATTTCTTGATGATTCGACCAAATGTCCAAACTCGAAAAAAAATTCCCTTTTGGTCCCTTTTGGTTAGGCCAAACGGCCTTCTGCTATATGGTTTTTGGCTCCAACCCCATTTTTACTAACCATGCTTTGGAAAAAGACATTTTTAGTAAGAAAAACTTCATACAACACCTCGATTTTGAAGGTATGTAAAATGAACTTTTTACATGATACCCATCAAAAGACTTGTGGAATGTATTCAAGAATCAAAACCCACAGCTTTGAAATAACAGTTTACAGAAATTTTCAATTTGGACTTTGAGCATGTTTTTACTGTAAATTTTTCCACTGTGCGGCGTTTGTGACCAACCATATCTCGAAACATAAATTTGTTTCAATTTTGTGATGACAAGAATAACTGTACCGTGAATAATCGTAAAAAAAATTGTCGTAAAATGTGATTTTATAGTCATACATGTAGATTGTAGATGAAAAAATCATAACAGGAGAGTACGTTGTTCTAACATTCACTATAAAATTCCAGTTTTGACACATTTCAGAGGTTAATCACTTTTCGACAACTTTTGGCATCGTTTTACCATACGCTTGCGGATTCTTTTGACACCTTAATTCGACATTTTTAATAAAATATTGAAAACAAATTATTCAAACTGAAATTGGACCAGGGTGTTCAGTTAGGTCTTTCTAGATGACATCTTCCTCAAAATTTAAGATTGTGGTTTTAGATTGCGGTATTTTTGTTTGAACTTTGGACCAAAATCAAAACAGGGCTCTCCAGAGGGTCCTTTGCGTTAATAAAATTTAGGGTTTTGGACTACAGACTGTAAAAGTTTTTTCAAAAAATTTATTATTTTTAAGAAAAGACTTAGAAATTCAGATAACCCAACCCAGCTACCAAACTAATATGTTTCAAATTTTAGTAGAGTACTTGTGCTACGAAGAAATCCAACGGAACCCGAACCTTTAGCAAAAGAAACTTTAGATTACTATCCTCGGGAAGGAACTCGTTTCAGAAGCAGAACACGCCAAGTTTGGCACCGTTCCGTCAAGTCAGAGTTGGGTGTACGCAATGACGAATAGGGTGACATTATAGCAACCACTAGGAATCGAACGAGATGGAAAAATACTGCAATTATTTAGAATAGATAATCCTGTAGATTAAATATTTGATTTAGACCAACACTGAGAGAGCTCTCCAGAAAATGCCTATAGGATGCCACTTTATCCAGAAAAAGTCCAAATTTTTTAGGTTTTGGGCTACGAGGTGGTCCTTTGGTTGGGAAACTTGGGCCTTGAGCTTGACCCTCTTGAAGACCTCTCAGAACCTTTGACGATAACTAGAATTAAACCAAAAGGCCAATAAGTCTCTCCACAGGGCGAACTAAGTAGCATTTTAACCCTAAAATTACATTTTCTGGAATACTTCAACATCTTTTAACATCCTCTGCTAATAATAATAAATAATAAGGCCTATAGTACCCTATTGAGACCAGGTGAGTCCTCATATTTCAGAGAACTTTCTAGGTATTAGTGGACCTACAGCTTATAGTGAATTCCGAACCACCACAGCTTTAATGGTTATGCTAATGAGTTACCAGTTCATTGAGCCCATCAAGTTATGTTCAATTTTTGCTGCGAGGAAACTGACCAACCTGACATACACACAGCACAGACTGACTGTTCTGTGTTAGAAATATTGACAGTACAGATTTATTACAAACTGAAAATCAATATTCTAATTCAATTAAACACAGAATCAGCTACGGGAAAAGAACCCGGAACCTAGTCGATGATAGGCTAGTGTGCTAACCACTTAACCACCCGGTCGTCAACATCTTCTGCTATCTGATCACATATTTTATCAAAAGATTATTTTAATATTATGCAAAACGCATTTTACTGCCAAATAAAACTCGACAAAGTCCTGCAAAAAGTGATAAAAACAGCAACAAAAAACAACAATATCAACGACTAGTTCTAAAAAAAAAAATTAACAACTTTTTTAATTCCCCGTTCCATAAAATTCATCTAATTAAACTGAAATCAGAATCCCAACCATACTGTTATAAAATTCTTTTGGTTGCAAAATAAATAATAATGAAAAAAATATTCTGGAAGATGAAAAAGTCGAGATAAATTTTATTATCTAGACGCCACCCGCATCATAACAAACCACAAATTTATGATGACAATTAAATGGAATAAAAAAGAATACTGTGAAGAGACTAGAAATGAAATGCCACCCCAACTATCCCTAAAAATTATTTTGTTTGTTTTCTATTTATACAAAGAACTTTTATATCCCTAAAAATTATAGTTTATCTAGGATTTCAAATTGATGACAAAAGACAAGACAAATGAATTATGGACTTGCTTTAGGGGAGGGAAAACATGAAATATTATGTCGCCAGCCAATTTGAGGTTCATTACAGGATGACCATTTTTCGAATTTACAGACTATTTAGACGCCGCTTACGACACATTGAATTTCCGGACTTGGCTTTTGCATTTACTCTGAAATATGATAGATATAGATATTAACCAGTCAACATGCGATAAATGGCAGATGACAGATGATTGGTGACATATGACTGATGACAGATGGCAGATGACAGACGACAGATGATAGCTGATAGATGATAGCAAGGATCATAAATAACTAAGTGTAAAGAAACGGGGTTTGGAAGGAGTGCATCTCATGTGCAAGAAACCAACTTCCTTCTTCAACAGGTCAAAGAACGAGGAGAAGAAAAAAATTTAACTGAATATGATAGGTGGCGCGCATCTTCAATAGGGATTACATGTAAACAAAGACCCAAACCAAAATGCTACAAATTTTGCTTTTAAAAATATCTACATCCTTCCAGTTTTTTAATTTTTTTTTTGCTTTTGAAACGATGAGCCGAGGATCTCTTTCCTTGGGCCTTCATTTCACAAAACTTACAGCTTTGGACATCTTAATATTCATCATCATTGTAGATGATAGATGGATGAATTCGGGTGGTGGGGTGAGCAGTAGGAATTTGTACTGCCTCTTGCACGAAAGCCTCAAGGCGGTCATTCAAAAACCTGAAACTAAAATTAATATGAGAGTCGATCAATAACAACCCGTGTTTAAAGGTAGGTGGCGTTGCTGAAGGAAATTGGCATTACCGTCGTGTACTGTCATCTGTCACATGACACCATACTAAATTTCAGACTGATTCATGGGTTAGTTTTTATTTGGCAGCCAGTTGTATCACATGTGTTTCGCGTTTCTCGATAAATTGGAAAAAGAACAATATCGACCCGTGGATGGAAAATGGATGCGAAGAAATAATATTGAAGTTGGATGCTGTCGATGGGACCCTTCACCATCTGTGACAACCGTAAGATATTGGTTCAGCGAATAGTCGTGCATCTGTTTTTGATTAGGGGCACCCAGGCCGTCGCTGATCGCCGAACGAAAGTGCGTGCGGCAATTATTATTTTGCATGATAATTTAAGCACGAGAAAGGTGTCGGTCCGATGGTTGCCATGATTGATTACGGTGGATAAGAAGCAGATACGGCTGTAAATGTCGAAGCAGAGTTTGAACCTCTTTAAGTGAAATTTTCAGGAGTTTTTGCGTCAAGTCGTCACCGTTGGTGAAACCTGGATCCATTATTATATGTCAGAGACCAAGCAACAATCAAAACAATGGATTTTGCGGGGTTAATCTGCTCCAAAGATGGCAAAAACGGTCCCATCGACCGGAATGATCGTGGCCAAGGTTTTTTGGGATTCCAAGGGAATAATCTTAATGGACATTCTGCAGAAAGGAAGAACTGTCACGGGACAGTACTACAGTGAATTATTGGACCAGTTTTATAATAAATTGAAGGAGACACGGCCTCATTTGGCTAAGCAAAAAGTGCTGCTTCACCACGATAACACACCAGCACATTCATCTAGAATTGTCACGGCCAAATTGGATCAGCTGCATTACGAATTGCTGCTACACTCACCGTATTCACCCAAATGTGCTCCCTGGGACTTATTTCTGTTCCGCAACATGAAAACGTGGCTCGATGGAAATAAATTCAGCTGAAACAAGGAGGTTATCGTCGATTCATGAAAAAAATTAAATGTGTTATTATTTTAAAAACATTTCAATTGGAAGAGACCATTCTGGAAGTTCTTGTAACTAGGAAACTTCAGATCCCGATATCCTAANTTTATCACTCAGCTATTCGTGGACCCTATTCCGATCACTAAAACACAAAAATTCTGGAAGTTCCTAGCTCACAGGTGCTCCAAAACCCCATTATATTTTATAACTGATTAAATCAGGTATTTCTTTTTAGAGGATAATTTCAGTTATTTTTATAGCGGTCAGAATACTTTTTTAATCTATTTAATTGCCGATTTAGATCCATGATCCAGATTACAAAATCCCCTCCCAGTTTCAGCCCAGCTTTATTTCAAATTACTTCTAGTTTTCTTTATCTGGATCATTGCAATATCTTTAAAAGTGACTGCAAAATCCATGTTATAATCTCGTAATAAAGTTGCGGATGCTGTGGACGTGAGTTTATTCCATCATGTGAATTTTAATTAAAATGAAGCATGTGTCGGAAAAGTTGTTTTCTTTGGAATTTCAGACTTATCAAATTAGTTTTACATTAGATTTAATTATTTGTTTATGCTTGTACCCGTAAGAGTTTGGGAGAGAAACTTTATTCTAATTCTGTTTAGAAAACTTTTGTCAGTGCTTTTCTTCAATATTGTGTAGGGTGAATGTGTAATTTAGTTTAATGTTATCCAAGGTATTAAACCTTGAATGTCACGACCTTTCCCCACACGCATTCCTAAAATATTTTCCCAACAAAATTAAGATATGTATGTATCCCTTGGCATAGGTACCTACTTAAAAGCTATAAAGTAAAATATTTCATGAGCCACATCGACGATAAACTAAATTACTATACAAAAGGTTCAACATATCTACTCTCTACTTCAGCTTCACCCTAAAAGCATGGGTGGGATTTGAAAACTTGAAACTAAGAAAACACCCATAACTCATGTTCATGTGTCTCTATAAAACATTTGGATATAATATGCTCTGCTCCCAGCTTTGTGTATGATTTAAATTGTGTGAAATGGTATGTAGTTTATGATCCGTTGAGACAAATTATAAATGGATTACAAGACTTTGCTCTTGGCTCGGTTGCATATCCTTTGATTTGGCGATAGAAATATTTTTTAAATTGACCTGCATGTTACATGTTGTAAAAAGGTTGGGAAAAGGGGACGGACGGAATTAAATTTAATTTAGGCCATCAAAATTAATTAAAATTAAGTAACAATATAGCTTATTGACGACCGGGTGGTTGAGTGGTAAGTAAGCATTAGGTTCTGGGTTCGATTCCTGGTACAAGCTGCTGTGTTCTTTTAAATTAGATTGTTGATTTTCAGTTTGTGATGAATCAGAATTGTCGATATTTCTATAAATAGAACACAGTACAGTCAGTCTGTGAAATATTTATACACCTACTACCATCTACAATTATATAACCTATGATTGTGGTGCTATATGTGTGTATGTCAGTTAGTTAGTTTCCTTGCAAAAACAACTGAACATGACTTGATGGGCTCAATGAGTTGTTAACTCATTAGCATATCCATTAAAGTTGTGGTGGTCCGGAATTCACTATAAGCTGTAGGTCCACTAAATACCTAGAAAGTTCTCTGAAATATGAGGACTCGCCTGGTCCCAATAGGGCACCTATATAGGCCTTATTATTATATTATTATTATTATTTTAGTATTTCGAGTGTCAGATTTCAAATATCAAATAAAGCAAATATCAGTTATCAAAAATGAAGGCTCAGTATGTGACGGTTAGTTAGGAAGCTTTTACGTTACACGGTGGTCTAATAGGAAAAGGCAAATCAACTTCATTTGAAAATGTTTTTAATCCGATGTAATTGGTCTGCTTGGTAAAAATAAGCAGCTTAGTTGAGTAAACATATGGAATAAAATAAAAAGCACCAATTGTAATGTGGATCATAGTTGGTCTGTGCCATAAACAAGAATTGCTAAAAGTTTGGAAGTACTGAGCCCTCTAACTGTTTATCGGAAATGCAATTTTATGCAAAAAAAAATTCGTTACGGTCCCCTAAAATGACTCCAGCACCCAGTTAAACACATAATACTGTTCCCTTTAAATCAAAGCAGCCGGTTTTCGGTGAGAACATAGTCAGTGAATGCCAAGCTTTTCTGGTTCATTACTCGAAAAATAGTTTCTAATGTGATATTGCAAAATATAAAACGCTAAATAAGTCACGACATGAGCCAAGTTCGCTCAGTTACTTATACAGTAAATTGTCAGCGAAAACCTCTAAATATTGTTAGCAGAAATATTCTATTTAAAGAGAAACAAACAAAAGAATTAACGCCCTATACCCTTAAAACTTAAACTATTAACGCTCCCTAGCATTTCGCCTTTTAAAAACTAGATAATATACCGCCTGTATTCCCGATATAATCTCTACACCATAAATAATGGATTATTTAACGCCTATATATCCAATAAAATGTCACCCCCACGGGACGCAGATTTTCTTTTTCTCAAAACAACTCCCTATGGTAAAATCATTACTTATGTTGTAATATTGTGGCGGAATGTCAAGTGGCGCCAGTTGCTGAAAATCAATATTGGATCTTGTTATTTGCGAACTTTCAGATCTCTTTGAGTAAAATATCTCTGGCGATAAGTTGGACTGGTAAAAATACTTAGTTGAGCCACTATCCTGTAATGTGGATCAAAGTTGGTCTGCGCCGTAAACAAGTATCACTGATAAGTGAGAAGACAAAAAAAAAAGTCAAATAAGCCTCGACAAAATAGCTTAGTTGGTTAGAGAGTGACTCTGCCAACTAATAAGTATTAGCTCAAATACAGGGAAAGCCATTTCAAGATTTATTTGAAATTTTGCATGACAGGTGAGCCAATATCCAAGATAAAGTAAAAATAACCTATAGTTTTGGGCGCAATCTACTTTTTTCTACCTGAATCCTAAATTGGGTTCAGATCGTAAAGTAAAGTAAGTTCCATAAGTTTCAGCTTAAACCAGTCCTCAGAAAAATTCTTACATAAATAATCAGATGATGTTCAGTATGAAGGATCAAAGTTGGTTTGCGACATAAACAAACATCAAAAAGCAGCGAAAAAAAATGTCGTTCACCCGGGTTTTACTAGTCTGTATTCAAATAGAAAAATGTATTTATTTTCCGGTTCATCACTTGAAATATGTTTTCCAATCAGCCATTACAAACATTTTGCTCTCTCTCTCTTTAAAATCCAAATAAAAATCTAGTTTAAATTGATGATCTCCTGCAAATAATTCAGTTTGAAAAAGCATCTGTACAGATAAGCTCGATGTAAAACTACAAATCTTCATCCTCATCCTCATTCCTCATCCTCATCTCAACATAAGTGCAGACTTGAATAGCAAATTGTTCATTTCATTGATGCATTATGTCTTACATTATTGACTAGAGCTCTCTTTGTTAGGAATATTCTGACTAGCAATTGCAGTTGCTTTTCTTCCTTTTCCTGTTGGCAACATTGCTCTTGGAAGAAGAAAATATAGCAAATTCAAGGATGTTGTGTTGTTGTGTATATACTGTATATGTCCATAACCAAGCTATTCCGTAGAATTACACAAACAGAATATGAGATTGCAATATGGACGAATAAATTCATCTTGTCAGAACATAGTTGCAAATATTTAAAAGTTGCTCATATGAAATATTCAAACGTTTCAAACATCTTGAGATTTTAAAGAAAAAAAATTGTTCTTCAACTTTTTCTTCGTTTTTCTTTCCGTGCTATCCCAATTAGCAAAACTGCTCTCATACACAAAACTACTAGTTTTTGATCTAAGAAAGTCGTACTGAGCTTGAAACAAAGAAAATTGTTTTGAAATATATGTACGAGCAGAACTACTAGTAAACTAGGAGTTATTATCCAAATATATTAGACTTTTAGAAGTTGTAAAACTATGAGTTAAGTATTTATTAAAACTGGATTTACCACTTTTTCTCGAAACTCTACTGCTTGAATTTTAAGTAAGATACTGAACTGTGCTGATTGGGATAAAACAGAGATTTTGGGGTTGAAAGAAGAAGTATATTGTATAGCTTTAGTTTGATTTTAAACAAACCATTACCTCTGGGCACTTCAAGTATACAAAAAGTTTTTATGTGTTATAACCAACAAAGCGAGTTCATGTTGAGCTGATTTACATCTAGAGACGATAACGAAACGATAATGATTGAGAACAAGGAAGACTTTCTAAAGTTTCGACATTATTTTAACATGCACATATTTTAGTTTTAGATGAACTATTAGAGGAAAAGCTCAATGCTTCCTCGTCCGTTTCTTGTTCTTCTTTGGATTGTGGTCAAGAAACTTTGTTATAAATTCTTACTTCACGAACATTGTTCTATATATAGAACAATGTAAGTATACTTGTGGTTATTTGAATAAAAGTTTTTTTTCCCTTATTTTCCCTTGGGCTATTTTTCGAGTAGTAGTTTGGTAAAATTCATGAAAACACTACATTGTATCAGTAGAACCAGAGATCTAAAAGTTTGCAAATAGAAAAAATCCGTTATTGATTTTGAGAAACTGGCGTCACCTAGCATTCCAACAATCTATGACAATATAAGAAAGATTTGACGATAGGGTGTTATTCTTTTTTATGCAAATATGTAAACATGCAACATGAATCTTTTGAAAAGAAAATTTGTATCATGTGGTGCTGACATTTTTTCAGAGATATAGGCGTTATACAATCTATTATTTGTGGTAAAGATTATATCGAGTTTAAAGGCGTTGCATTACCTATTATTTTAGTGGCAGAATGTTAGAGGGCGTTAGTAGCTAAATTTTCTCGATTACTGATTGTCGATTTAATTCATGCCTCTTTAGAATATCTGTTGTCAGATAAAAAATATTTAAAAACGTTTTCAATAAGAAAAGTATTGGGCTAAAAACCAAATTACGGTAGTTAGAACTTAAACAGTAAATTTACTATCCAACGATATTAAATTTTAAATATTTTTTTTACTTAAATTTTGATCGAAAAGATTGCAATTCAACCAAATGTTTTACATACTAAAGTATTTTATTTTAAAGTATATATAATTTTAAGGTCCATTCGAAGAGTTGGCGTGGTCGTGAGCAGTGTTGAATTCAGAGAGGGGCTGAGGAAGCTGATTCGGATTTAATATCTTTTTGTAATTTTCACTCAGAAATGACAAAAATGACATTCGGTTTTGATTTTGATCAACAAAGCATAGCAACTGAATTGCACCAAATGTCACCCATATTTGTTTTAGGGTCAGTTGTCTTCAGGGGTTAATATAGTGGACATAATTTGACCAGCCAATGTCGGCAACCCAAAAAGGGTTAAATATTTAAGTCCTTGAAATCGTTCTATGAGTCGATCTACAAGTTCCCGGATTTTCCCACTTGACAAGTTGGGCTAATACCATTTAGTAAAGAAATAATATACTGGGGACTTGCGTCAACGACTAAAATTCAAATTTTTCTGTGACTAG
>JXPH01031005.1:13268-29435 GCA_001014845.1 Mochlonyx cinctipes | reverse complement strand
CTAGAGTATTGTAATGGATCTGTTTATTAACGATTACTTTTGCATGCATTTCGGGATGCAACAGAAAAATATAATTTGATAGCATCATCCTTGCTTCCTTTTTTCAGTCGGGTGAAAACATATTTGGATTTTTTTCTATTTCTTTTATGTTTGGTATGCTGCATAGATTTTATGTTGTATAGTAACAGTTCTGTATGAATGATGAGCTAACAAGAGCTGAATATAAATGAAGTAGGAAAATATTGATGGTGACTCTTTTTTAGAAGAAGTTATGTCATGGAAAAGCTTTATTACATCATTATGAGAATAATAATTTATCCAAAAGGTCAAGTCATGTCAAAAGAGGATGACCTCTGTTAGTAAAATTATTGGGAAGATTACAGTAATAATTTAAAGGAAATAAAGAAATTTATAAAAAAATCCGTTTGCTGGCGATTTAAAAACTGTATGCACGCTTAATGAATNTAAAGGAAATAAAGAAATTTATAAAAAAATCCGTTTGCTGGCGATTTAAAAACTGTATGCACGCTTAATGAATGTTACCAAATAAGCTGTGAAATTCACCGATTTTAAGAAAAAAAAACCTGGACCACCGAATAATTCTGTGGAATTACCGTACTAATGTGTGATGTTAGTGAAAAAACCGGAATCAATTTTGACGTAATCAATCAAAATGGCTGAAATTATTGTCATGGACTTTATATCCCAAGTAAGCCTAAAAATTCTGAACACAATCAGCCAAAGCCTAGTATGGGCTTTCATACAAATGTTTGATATTTAATCGAAAAATTCGAAACGAATTATGACAAAATTTATCGTAATTAATGCAGAGGTGGCTCAACGTCTCTCTCCAGCATTTGCCTATATGGGTTGGAGGTGGTTCTACGCCCGCCTTCAGAATCTTCTTGTATCAGCTGGAGGCGACTCTATGTCTCTTTTCAGCAGCTACCTGTATGAGCCGAATACAACTCTAAGTCCTTTACAGTATCTTCCGGCGTCTCAGGGACTTTCAATAGTCTATTGATAGATAGCTTATAAACTTATGATGGTCTATTTCCGTATCTATTCAACATTTTTAGTAAACGTTTATTTAAGTAAAAAGATGCAAATTTAACCTTAATTTTCATAGACAAGTATCAACCAATTTTCAAGCTCTTATATGCAATATTTCCTTGAAAAATTTAAATTTTTTTGGCCTGGACAGCCGAAAAAGTTTGAAGATGATGAATTGGAAGCGTTACTCGATCAAGATCGTGTCAAACACAAGAAGAGCTTGCGGAATCATTGGGCGTGAATCAAACAGCCATTTCCAAGCACCTAAAAGTATTGGGATTCATCCAAAAGCAAGAAAATTGAGTCCCATACGAGTTGAAGCCGAGAGACGTGGAAAAGCGATTTTGCATGTCTGAAATCCTGCTCGAGCGTCATAAAACAAGTCGTTTTTGCATTGATTTGTTACTGACGACAAAAAATGGATTCATTACGACAACCCGAAGCACAACAAATCGTATGTGAAGCCCGGCCAACCAGCCAAATCGATACCGAAGAAAAATATTCACTCTGCCAAGATAATGCTCTGTATTTGGTGGGACCAGAAGGAAGTTGTGTATTATGAGCTTCTAAAACCGGGTGAAACCATTACCGACAACAACTGATTCGTTTAAAGAAAGCATTGAAGGAAAAATGGCCAGAGACGAGATATTTATTTTACAAGCTCGACCACATGTTGCTTAATTCGTTAAAAACTATTTGGAAAATAGCGGATAGGTAGTTCTGCCCACCCGCCATGTAGTCCAGACTTCTGAGCTGACTGTCATTTGATTCGGATGATGCAGAATGCACTTTCTGGAATATGCTTCACTTCAGTCCAAGGCATCAAAAATTGGCTCGATTGGTTCTTTGATTCAAAAGATGACCGGTTTTTTGGGATGGTATCCACAAATTGCCAGAAAATTGGGTAAATTTTGTAACTTCTGATGGACAATACTTTCAATAGNTTAAAGAAAGCATTGAAGGAAAAATGGCCAGAGACGAGATATTTATTTTACAAGCTCGACCACATGTTGCTTAATTCGTTAAAAACTATTTGGAAAATAGCGGATAGGTAGTTCTGCCCACCCGCCATGTAGTCCAGACTTCTGAGCTGACTGTCATTTGATTCGGATGATGCAGAATGCACTTTCTGGAATATGCTTCACTTCAGTCCAAGGCATCAAAAATTGGCTCGATTGGTTCTTTGATTCAAAAGATGACCGGTTTTTTGGGATGGTATCCACAAATTGCCAGAAAATTGGGTAAATTTTGTAACTTCTGATGGACAATACTTTCAATAGTAGAATTTTACAAGATTTTTTTTAATAAACGCTAAAATTGCCGGTTTTTAACTTATACACTCAATATAAAACTTTAATATTTTTACAAAGTTCAAGAATATATAAAATCCGATGCAAGGAGCTTGTATCCGTCCTTAAACCTTGATCAATTGATCTTAAAAATTTTGGCAGTTTTTTTTGACCAAAATGACACTTTTTGAGGTAGGATGGTAAGTTTGCAGGATTGTAGACTTGTATAATTGTAGATGTGTACGCTTGTAGCCTAGAAAGTTTGTAGGTCTGTTGGTTTGTAGATTTTTAGGATGGAGATTTGTAGGCTTGTAGGGTTATAGGATTTCCTCTCTAATAGGCTTTCCTTTCTTCGTACAATTTTCAGAAATTAAAGTAAAAATGTTAAGTGTTTCATCCAATACGTTCAGACTCAAGCGATAGTGTATACGCTCTGGTCTCAGATTCAGAGTATATTCTATTTATACTGTTTGTTACTGACACAAAAATAACCAAAACATGCAAATCCTTGTTTTTCCAATAAACTTGTGGACAGAGCTACATATTTATGCTAAATAGGGAAGTATATTTAGCATAAAGAAAAAAAAGCTGTGTGGTTATTCTGACATACAAAGGATACATGCTAGAGAGGACTTAAAAGAGACTCTACAGCTAGATATTTGCTTTGTAATCACAATCCACATATTGTTTATGATCTTCTTAATACTATAAACACAACATGTTAACACAATATCTAAACGATGTCACAAACAGATTTATTACCTTAATAATAAATGAGTACACAGCAGGGCATACAGAGTAAATGCAATCTCGGAAATGGACACGGGGCCTTAGGAAAGAGAGAAAAAGCTTTTTATTGTGTACATTTGACCATAAAATCCTATTTATAGATTTCAAAAGTTTATTATAAAATTTTCCCTAACATTAAGCATGTTTTTATGTTTTTATGTTTTTATGCTCTCGTCACAATCCCAAATCGACATTTACCGTATCAATTTATTATTTAACAAAAAATCTCGAAATTTATCCAAAGGTAGATATAACAAAAGAATATTGTTTGTTATTTTTTTACTTTTATAAAGAAAACTGTCATGATTATCTGAAAACATCCTAAAAAAACGTGGAATAATTTAGTATTTTTCTTCCGTTTATTTTTTTTATTTTTATTTTTCCCCTTCTACTTTAACGAAACGGAAATTTTGTGCTGTATTTTTACGGTTATGAATAATTCGGTTATGATAATGATGATAAATATAATTTGAGAATTCATAAATCAACATCATCAGGCACTTTTCACTCGGCAGGTATGCATGCAAAAAGCCTTAAAATATTTTTTATTTTGTTCTGGGACGAATTATAAAAATGTAAATTTCGTTTTGTTTAATGAAATCTGTCAGAATTTTCCTGGGGTGGGTGTTTTTAAACGAATTTGCTTCAAATTTTTTAAATGCATAAAAGTAAAGTCTCCCTTATTTGAATGTGTTGGAAAAGTTAACGAATTATTCTCAAAAGGCCTAGAAATTGTCACTTTAAAAATTTGGATTGTTGACAGTTTATCGTGGCTACTATAAAACATTTTTGTTCCATGCCTTGGAGATATCGTCAATCAAACCTGGCATGGTTATTTTGTGGAAGAACAGAACACTATGGTTTGATTTCTTTAGGCATAGCGTATTTTCTATAATACAACCAAGTTCCAATTACAATGAAACAAGAGTGGTTTTAATAGTTACTAAAACCCAGATGGAAGTTACTGCAAGGAGAATACAGCTGCAAATGGAAGCTCGCGCTTCCATTATCAAACTGTTCACGATCAATCTGTGGTCACCACCTTCTAAGGTCAATTGGATCTCTAATGACATTAGCGATCAATTACGCGATTATATAGTATTTTACACGTATGGATCGCTTTGTGAAGGTTCTGCAGGAGACGGTATTTACTGTGCCAATCCTTTATGGAAATTTCCATTTCGTTGGGAAAGCATGCATTTGTATTTCAAGCAGAAGCACTGGCCATACTTGTTGGTGGAATCAGTGCATCCAACTGTCCTTAAGGGATAGTCTTATAGTCATATGTTCAGACAGCCAAGCTGTTTTAAAGGCGCTATGTTCGTTTTCAGTGGATTCATTATTAATCCACGAACTTTCTTGCCATAATCAAGTCGAATTAATGTGAGTTCAAAATTGATGGTAACGCAAGAGCTGATATCCTAGCAGGAAAAGGTTCTTCAGTTTTGCCAACAGCGCCAATTTTGGCGCTCTGGTTTTTAACCAGCATAGTCTTTGACTGAGGATTAGTCTTTGACTGAGCATTCAAAATACTGGAAGTCTCTTGATGGCTGTCAGGCTACTAAAATGTTTATCAATCAACCATCCGCTTCCATTTCCAAATTCTTAATGAGTCTGGGAAGGGACCGCTTGCGTCAGATTGTATCATGTATCACTGGTCACTGCAAACTTAATGACCACCTACACAAAATGAGGCTTGTCTCTTCAAGACTTTGTCGCTTTTGTAACGAGGATGCAGATTCGTCCTTTCACTTAGTTTGCAACTGCCCGTCGTTTGCTAACAAACGCATACGAATATTAGGGGATTTCACAATCAATTCACGTGCCTATGCACGCTTGGAAATAAATAAGATTTGCAAGTTTATTAGCATTTGCAAATTTCCTTTGTGAGGGTTTTAAGTTCCTTGAATTTTATTTTTAAAATATAATCTTCCAATTCTTATTACCTTCCTTCATCTTTATTTCCTTCCCAGTTGGGGGTTGAGTTCAAAGGGCCCACCTTGAGGCTTAGGTGTGAGTTTTTGGTTTGGTCGGCTTCTCTGACCACCTACCCCACTTAAAAATCCATCCATCCAAGCAGTGACAGGTTCGACGCAACTTATGTAAGTCTCTGCACTTCAGAGTGAATTAGCAAGTCCATTTTTGTCAGTTAGTTTTTCACTGTAAATTTTCAAGCTATATTTTATCTTTAAAACATTACCAAACTAAGTCTCTGATCGTGATTAATGAGTAGACTATGACCTAGAAAATTTGACCGATGGAAGTGATTGTCAGCTTATGAAAGATTGAGAAAAAATATATTAAGAACAATCTTATCTCGAGAAGAACTTCTTAGAAAGAAGATTAAAAGAGATTAGGAGGCAAATGGAATAAATTACTTTTTTAATATTCGCAAGATGATGGAGAAAAAAAAAGATAATTTGTTTTGATTAGAGTGTTATTTTATTTTATATTTTCTCTTGGAGCGGAAATTGAACTCTATGGGGGTTGACGAAGATTGATTTATACATCTATCAATTTGTATATCAATTCTATAATTACAGTTCGATTTTCTTATCGTATTTACAAAAGGGAATGAGTTATTCTTTGTTGATTAAGGTGCAAATAAATTTTAATTAAAAACATAAGCAGAACAATATTTTACCTGTTACATATTTAAAATTGTTTTGATAAAACTTTCTTGTAGAAGAAGCAGAAGAAGAAAGTTTTGTATGTTAATTGAATTCAGATGGTTTTTAATTAATAGTTTGAGCATAAACATTATTTCATGGAAAAGGAAAAGTTGGGATGTAGAAACTTATGTTATATTTAGTGGGTGAAAAAGTGAGAAATATTTTCTGTAACATTGTGGGTGTATTTTTGAGGCGGCATTTTCTCAATAATACACATTTTGTGGGAGAAAGCGACGTGACAAATAAATTATGTATCAATTCTACTTACATCGTATGAAATCTGAGAGCTGGAATTTTGATGAGGGAAACGTTTTGGTATAACAAAACTGATTTGCATACAAGAGCTTTTGGTATTAAATATTTTTCTGTGTCTTTCTGAAATACGATTTAATAAACTAGATTTCTAGCACAAAACACCAGGCTTCCAATTAAATTGCTCAATAAATCATTCCCCTTTCATATAATGAAACTGTTACGTGGATAGAATTTCAGAGCGATTTTCTGTCTTTTCGATTCATCCCAAAAACCAGCTCAATTAAATTTGAAATATTCCATTCAATAATAGTGAAATTATGTTGCAGCTGCAGCAAAAACTTTTGCATCCAATTTGGAAATTAAATCAGTTTTGTTCAATGTTCTTTTCGTTCCACACTTTCGTCGCTGAAAATCATTCTGATTGATAAAATTTTTCAATTACAAAATACAAATTTCCATTTTTACACCCAACACCCTCGTATATTAAAAATAAAAGAAGAAAGCAAAAAATATTTTATTTATGCTACAAATAATGTTCTGTAAGACACCCACAACATAATCCCACAAACATAATTTTTTTTTCGGGGTGAGAAAAAAAAATTCGAAAGGCATAAATTTACAAGTCCGTTAAAATCCATATTACGGCTTAAATTTTTTATTTATGAACAAGAATTTGGGTTAATCGTGAAGAATTTTACACCTGTATTTTTTAACAGAAGTTTTTTGTTTACAATGTTTTCTGGTTTTCTGTTTCAAGGTAGATTTTATGCAAAGCTGCAATAACAGAAAAAATGTCATCTCGAGTTGACATGTTGTACGTGGGAGACGTTGAAATTTCTCTGGCCACTTTTTTTTATAAACCCAGGCTGTAACCCAGACCTGTAATTTTGAAGGCCTATTCTATAGACAAATACGTGTCACTCAGGAGCAGGTCCTTAGGGCTACCAAAATTAGTAAAACAAATGTCAACATTTATCCATTCGTCCAATATTAGTATTTTTCCGATTTTGTAAAACTAACTTGATCCGTAGCTCAACTTTTATGGAATTCCAATAAACTTTGTAAAATTAACCTATTTCATATTGAAAAATTTCAAGCTTCAAGCGTGTTGATAAAATAAAATTTAGAAGAAAATTGCGATAAAAATATAGTCTAAACTTAGAAATCTGAAATCGTCTAGAAGGTACGGACTACGCTGATGACAAAAGGCAAAGTCAAAGACGTTTCCCATGAAGGAAAGCAGGTTGGCTTGAAGATCAACGTCGAAAAGACAAAATAGCTCACTATAAACAGAAATAGCGCTGGCGAATTTGAGGTTAACGGTCAAATCATTGAATGCGTCAGATTACAACTAGTGGTGGTACCGACGAAGACGTTCAAAGCCGCATCAACACTGCGAGAGGAAGATTTTATGCGCTAAATAACATCTGGCGCTCAGGCCTTATATCAAAAAACACCAAGCTTCGACTATTTCGAAGTCTTGTACTATCCACACAGCTGTACACGTCCAAAACTTGTCCTTTTGATTAGTCACCAATAAAATTCAGATATTTGTCAATCGATGTCTGCGTCAAATTCTCCGAACGATTACTAGCACTGAATTATGGCAGCAATGTGGTATGACTAGTATAGAAATTGAAATCAGGTGACGTAAACCTGGATGGATCGGCCGCGTGCTACGACGAGGTCCAACTGAACCCGGGTCAGTAGCAAAAAAAGCTTTGGAGTACTGTCCTCGAGCAGGAACTAGGTCCAGAGGCAGACCACGCCAAAATTGGCGCCGTTCCGTCAAGTCAGAGTTGGGTGTACGCAACGATGAATGGGGTGACGTAATAGCAACCGCTAGGGACCGAATGAAATGGAATAGGTCTAATGATCGGCTGTGTCCCGCCTGGATACCATAAGTAAGTAAGTAAGTAAGTAGAAATCTGATATTTTATTTGTCCCTTTAATGGTTTATATAGAAAAGGACCAAAGAGTAGGTCCAACAGTTTGGTTAAACGTAAATATTTTTAAAATGATAAAAAAAATCCGTTAGAGATCAAGCTCATTTTACCATGAAATTTCAATTAAACTGGAATCAATCTTCAAACGTCATTATATTAAACTAAACTTGTAACAAGATCTAGTGAAAAACTTTCAAACTTAACTCAGCTTAAGCACAAAATACAGGAATTTGATAAAACATGAATTTATTTGATCGCATCGCGTGCTCAAATTTTTCAAATTTCTATTGGCCAAATGAAGAGAGCTTTAACTCCTGTTGAACACCATACGTCCAAACAGGCCGAGAAGCACTCTGAATGCAAAATTGACCAACTTAGAAAAAAGATAGGTCAACCAAATTTTGGGTATACCTGCACCAATGTCTTTATTTTTGAACTGTACGGCTAAAAAAGTTCTGCTAAATACTAATAGGTCCTCCGTATTAGGAACCGGTGCACCTCCAGTGTTATAAATAGAAAAAAATAATTTAGGCTCCCAAAAATAGTGTGCTGTCTTGAATCAAGTATTCAACTAATGAGACTTGAAAAATAATTAGGATTCTTAGGGGAGCTAACCCTAAGGGTTAGCCCCAATTTCTTCAAATTTTAATATTTTTGAACCGTTCTTTTATTTCCTTTATATTTCAAATACAGGCATGTCGGTCGATTCCTAAAACTAGTTTTCGATGGCCACAAAAACAAATATTGACAAATAAAGGTTCAAAGATTCTCTGGTAAAAATTTCTGATTGTTTTAGTCAATCTAAACTATTTTAATATTATTTTTGAAAGTTCGGGTCCGTTTGAACCCGTATTGTGGGCTTGTGGCAAATTTTATGTCATTCAACCAAAAGTTAAAGAAGAGATTCTTTGATTATGAGTCAGGTTGTCGGCTGAAGAAACCAGACGCCACTACAGTATCGTGTTTAATGTCCACCAAAACTAAAAATTAAACACTCAGAACATGAAGTCAATAAAAGGAGTGGGATAGTCCACAAAATTAGGTGTTTGAGAATCGAAGAATCACCCAGTGTGCAAAAAAGTCGATGTTGACCAATGTTGGGCAGTCAAAAACAGTTATAAACTGGTCAACAATGTCCATACAGTTGTTTGACAGATGTCAATCTTCAACCAGTTGGATGTGGATTGCCTACCATTGGGCATGGAAAAACGCCAAATATCTCAAATAATTGCAAAAACTCAAAATTATATGCTGAAACTGGTCACCATTTACTAAAAAACTTTCCAACAACTGTACTGTATTTGGCCTTAAATGTCGTAACATGATGTTGGGCAGTTAAGGTCAACGAAGTTGACCAACTAGTCAACATTTTTGGCCAAAGTTAGTCTACAAGGTGAACAATTGTAAGTCAGATGTTGACCTCAACTTTGTTCTATGAGGTGTGCAGTGCATATCAGATGTTGGGCAGATATTGATGACTTTTGCACACTGGGCAGCAGGAAGAAATTATAATCGCTCAATAAATAGTGATTTTTTGTATTATCAAAGAAGTTTTTATTACAAATTAATGTATTTAGCCCTATAAATTAAAAAAAATTGTAGAAAATTCGTTTCATCATCAACATGGGAAAAGCTAAATGTCCAAAAAATAAGTGAAACCAATTTATTTATTGTTAAAATATTTTTTTATCAAAAATTCAATTTTTACTTGAAAGTCTGCCAAAATTTATGTTTTACTTGCAGAGAAGTTAACGGTTATAAAAATCCTTTATGTGGTTCTATTTTCTGGCAATTTTTTATGGTAGTTTTTTGACGTTGTATTGATCGAGTTGGCATAAAAGTTTAATTAAGTTGAGCAATAGTAATTATTTCCCATCTATAGCCTAAAAACCAACATAAAACAACATAAAACAGAGACTGAAAAATGTATGTAATCGGCTTGATGTATCAATAAAAATCTACGACAAAATATAAAAATATAAAACTAAAATAATAATCGTAAAATCCAGATACTAGGCCAAGGGGGTTGAACAAAAAGTGTCTCGGGAGCGCACAATCTGATAGGGGTATAACATTTTATTATACTAGTACTATGCGCACTACATTCTAAAAAACCTGATGCTACACGCCCGGCTTATTAATAATGACTGGAGGACAACCCTCTGGACATAGTCGTAGTATGATGAAATGTTATGCTCATAATCCTCTATCGAATGGCAATCCTATCAGACGGTGCTTTCTTAAGACACTTTTTTTTACAAAACCGCCCGTGTATACCATAGTCCACTTATAAGGCAATAAAGTTAATTTGCTGTGTTTGAGATGTTTTTTAATACGGCACCTATATCCTAATTTTGGGATAAGCAAAATGGGGAAAATTTGTGTTATATTTGCATTATAGCTAATTTTGGGGGCCCTATTCCACAAATTTTGGGAGCTAGCACCCTTAGCACAGCCCACACGCACGGTTCTGGTAATATTTTATGGTTGCACTAAAAACTTTTTTTTTTAGTTTTGCTGCCTAAAGGCCTGCACAGCCATGGGTCAGCAAAAATAGAAGTAAATAAATGAAACTGCTAGTTCAACCATAAAATGTCACTTTTGTGTTCTATGTGGATTTCAGACATCTAAAAACTATGGGCTCATAATCCAAAATAAATCCAGCTTGCTTCATGAAAGAGCACAAGACAATAAGCAAAAACAGTAAGCCAAAATTCGTAAACTCCTCTACCCACTTTTAGTACATAATCCTCATATTCATACTGCCTTTTCTTTTGAGATATTTCGAAAGAACTGAAATTTCACCACTTTGAGTCACCCTATTCTGAGCAACTTTATACTTTTCCATCGTTTTTGGCATCCTTGAGTGTAATGGTTTCTGTAACGGAAAAAGACTTATTATCCTACAAAACCGGCAAATAGACATGGCTTTGCGCCAGCTACAAAGATTCACTTTTGTGACTCGACAGCTAGCTCGGAACAGTCTTTTTATAGGGGTGGGCTAACTAACTCAATATTTAAAATGATTGAGAAAAAATCATAAACGTCATGACCTCAACAAAACCATTTTTAACCAGTTTTTGTGGTCTTTCAATTTTTAAATATTCTTCCTGTTTTGCTCATCTCAAAATCAAGGTAATTAAGTAAGATATGCTGTGCCTACTTAAACAATCTACCAGCTTAATCTTTTTGGCACATTATTCCATTTTTGCAGAATGAGGCCAAATAATTGAACCGAAAAAATAAATTTATATGCGTCATTATTACCCACCACCCCACTTCACTCCAAAACCATATTATTTTATGTGATCACCACATGATACATAATTATGAAAATATGATGAATTATGATTTTAATTTCCGACACTTCCTGTTAATTAATTTATTTTCAATTTTTGTTGCTCCAGAATTAAAACTGTGAAAATTAAAAAAAATCGCATATTTAATGAAGCTTTCAATATTTATATTGAAAATTTATTTTATTTTTCTTCTGAATAAAAAAAAAGTAATTGAGGTTTATTGGCCATTTGAGAATTTGTTGAAGAAAATAATCATTTCATTGATTTTATTGCTCTTTCTGTGAATGTCTCAATGATGTAGGATAAAATATTTAATCTTATTATACCATAAATTCAGCTTTGAGGCTGTTGTGGTGTTAAAAAATTTAGCGTAATGTATACGAGCTTTAGCATATGGAAGAAGAGGGCAAAGAGAGAGCTTTTATTATCTCCGTTTTATGAGCTTGTGAAAGAAATCTGATAATTTGATAATTCTTTTTGTTATTTAGGTATTTTGTGCTTTTTATGGGAGAACAATATGATGCCAGTGAACTTTTTAAAATAAAATCGACTGTAATTTATTTTTTAGTATTGGAACATAATTTGTCAGTCAAACTTTATACTTTTGTCATTTACTCCCCTGCACTTCAAGTACTGTAGTGTGTGTAAAAATGACTGAACTTTAGTTATACATACATACAAAATTGAATATAATTCAGTTATAACTTGTAACGGGGTTTCTTGGACTCAGGCTGGCACAAAAGAAATGACACGTTTCGCGGTTGAAATTACACTTTATTAAGTGATCAAATTTTAATTTTATAATACTATCGTGTATAACAAGTTCGTCCAACATATTTGTGCTGCAAATTTATTTATTTATTTATTATATATAACTACAAACAGATATTTAAATCCAATCTATGTCCAAGCTAAGTATAAAATTGGTGGCAGGCTTGAGCAGCATAATTTTTTATTATTACATTAAATTCAAATTAACTTTTAATAAACCTTGAGGTAGAGGACAAAATTTGGTGAATATTGAATTAAGCGATCGAAAATCTAATAGCAGTGAGATTGTAGGAACCACTATCAAAAAGATCGATATCAGGTTCAAAGAGTCGATAATGCGATAGATTGGGCAGTTTAGTCCAATATTATAAAATGTTCGACCAGTATAAAACAGAGGATTATTGTTAATATTTCTAGATTGTTGGGGTGGAACAAAGATATTGAAAAAGTGTATGTAGGATGTAGAGTCAACTTTACCAAGAAACGATTTCAATGCAAATAATCTGTCGTTAAAGATCCGTTTGCTGGCAAGGGTATATATTCAGTTTAATTCGGCAATCAATATAACTGTAATCGAGATTGTAATTTGCATTCGGTATAAGTCTACGGTAGAACAGATACCGTACAAATTTCCTCTGAATTTTTTCAATACTGTCAAACATTGATAAAAGGGAGACCAAATTACTGAGGCGTATTCTAGGTTACTTCTAACTAAAGAATTAAAAAGCATGATACTCGTCATGATGTTATTGAATTTTTTTGACATTCTCATAACAAACCCGAGCATTCTAAAAGCTTTAGAGCAAATGTTTGAGATGTGACTGTTTGGAGTCGAAGATTACGCCGAGATCGTTAAATTCATTTTTTTCAATTAATTGAGTTCCATTGATCTCATAATTATGAGAAATAATGTTCCGAGGTAATTTTCCAGTGTAACGAACAAACACGCATTTTGGGATATTTAATTGAAGCATGTTATGTGAAAAGAACCGAACAACGTTATTAATACTGTTTTGAATTACGACGCAATCATGAGGTGCTTCGGTAACTTTAGACAATTTTAGGTCATCTGCATAAGAATCGAATTCTACACCGTCTAAGTATTTTCCAATATTATTAATGAATAATATGAATAAGAGTGGCCCAAGATAGGACCCTTGCGGTACACCAGAAAAGGCGTTAATGTTTTTAGAGTACACACCGTCTATATATACTTGCTGGGTACGACCTTTGAGGTAACTTTCAATCCAAGACAACAAGCTACCATTTATCCCGAAGCGTCGAAGGTTATGAATATGGGCGTCATGATGAACGGTATCAAAATCTTTCTGAATGTCAGTGTAAAGAACGTCAACCTGTTTTCTCTTATCAACTGCGGAGAACAAGTTGCAGGAGTGCTTAAACAAGTTAGTCGTTGTTGATCCGTTTTTCACAAAACCATGTTGTTGTTCCATTATGTGTGGCTGAAAGGTATCGAAAAGTCTGGAAGTAACAATCTTCTCAAAAACTTTTCCTAAGCCTGATAGATTTGAAATAGGACGATAATTTAGTATTTCATAAATAGAGCCTTTTTGTGAATAGGAGTAAGATACGCATGCTTCCAGAATTTAGGCAACCTTCCATCCACTAAGGATTTATTGAAAATTAAAACCAAGGGATGCGTCACAGTTTTTTAGGAAACAAGGAAGAATACCATCTAGACCCGTAGATTTCTTGATTTCTTGTCCAGGCTTTTAAGGGTATCAAAAATTTCATACATTGGGAATTTATGTTAATATCATAAAGTGGTTCGTTGTGTTTTGGAACAAAAACGTCATTAACATAAACTGATTGAAAATATCCTGCGAAAAGGTCAACAATTTCTATGGGTGATTTGACGGTAACATCCTTGACGTATGACATTTGGTGTGCCGACGTTGCTTTTTTGTTGTCTTTAGTTTTTTATATTCTGTTGAACATTCTCTTCAGTGTTAGCCAAGAAATCTGAATAGTCTGACGAAATCCTTTGATGGGACTCGATTAAAAACAAAATGCTTCAGCAGCATAAAAAAACGAGCAAATTTCGAATTCAGTATTTTTGAAATTGTCTTAATTATTTTTCAGACCGTTAATCGTTATCAGTTCATTTTAAGTTCGTGCTTTTACTTGTCATATATGTCAAAAGATAAAAAAAAAAGTAAAAAAAGGTCAACGTAATAAATGATTTATCGACAAAATGGCAAAAGATTTAAAAAAAATACTCACATAACAAAACATTTGCTTTTTTTGTTGAATTTTCTACAAACTGACATTATCCCAATAAAATAATCCATGCGAAAATAATCCATATTTTTCATACTTTGTCACATATTCCATTTAATAACATGTATCAGATTTTTGTTAAAATAAACATAATTTACATTAAGTACATTTTATTTTATTTTTAAATCGAACTTTGCACAAATTTTATTATCATTGTTTGATTTTCTTATATATTTATTAGCTTAACATTTACACACCACACCATAAACCCCATAAATAATCCCTTTCGGTTTTTATTCAGTTGTAGGAGAGTAGGGTGCTTGTTTGGAGAATAATGAGGAAAAATTGTTTACTTTCGTTCTGACATCTACCATACCGTTCCGTGAAAATTGAAATTGAAAAGCAATAAAAAAGAACGAGCGAAATTGATTTGGATTTAAGATTTCTTTCTTGATGAAAAGTCAATGAAAAGTTTTCCAATTTTCTAATAAACAATTTTGAACTTTGAAGAGGGTGAATTAAAATTATTTCATTTTGTGTCAGAGTGTAAATTTTTTGGCCTCTTTCTCGATTTGAAATGAAAAAGTTTTTAGGTTAAAGCTCAGTATTTTGGAAATGTCCAACCATAACAATTTGAATGGTTATTAATTTTTTATTTTTTTTTGCAGAATATTATGTTAATTAATATTTTTCGACGGCAATTCATTAACATTTTCAAATTTTCAAGTTTATTTGTATGGTCACTGAGCACAGATTCTCTATAAAATATTATTTGTTCATGTTTTTATACACCGTTTTGAGGTGCTTTTAATTAATTTGAAGTATTTGTTCATTATAAAATAATTGAAATTTTCAAAGGCTTCTCTTATACTATTCAGTTTTCTTCACAAAAGATTTTCCAGACTGATAGTCTAAAACTTTACCTGAAAAATTTTGTTGTTATTCTTTTGTTTGCTTATTTTTCACAAATATTATTTAAGCAAATAATATACTATATACTATAACGCTGAATAACAACACATCGAGAAGGGAATATTCTGATGCTCAAACATAATAAAATGTTATTATGAATAAACGTTGGAAAAAAAAACTTTCAATATTCTGTTGAGAAAATATTATTCCTCGTCTGGTAACAATATACGGTAGAATAAACAATAAAGCTTTGAGCCTTGCGCTATATACGAAGCCAGCAAATATATAAAAACAATTAGACTATAGGGTACGGATGCGAAGCGAAAGAATTTTAGTTGAAAAAAAGAAAAAAAATTTGCAACCTCTTCTATAGAACATTTCTGCATCACGTAAAATTAAAATATGGCAACATTCTGAAAATAAAGTTTATGTATTCTACCACAACACGAAGCTTTTACTGAAGCTAATTGATTATTTTCTTTTACACAACAAAATACTAAAAAAAGTAGCTTTTTTATTTTTGCCATTTTATTTTACTGTGGTAGGTAGAAACTCGATTATAGTTTGTACAAAAATCCTATATGTCACAAATAGCAAGAAAATAATCCAGATTTTTTTTCCAGAAGACCAGCTGTTTTGATCTAATGTCAAAAAGATACTTACCCATTTATCCCTAATTTCTCAGGAGACGACACTCAGCATCTGTAATATATACGACCTAGGAGATAGCTGAGGACTGATGAGATGAGAGACCTCTAGAAACCTGTCCTGTCATGGGAAACTAGAATAAATTGGGAAATGTATCTTGTTGTCATTCAATCAAAACAGCTGCTCTTTTGTATCGCAAACAGACCCCGGAGTCACCGATTGTATACATCGCGGCATGAAATCATAAAATAATCGGCGGCTTACTCAAAATTTTACCAACTTTTTTTGTTCA
>JXPH01031005.1:2217-12227 GCA_001014845.1 Mochlonyx cinctipes | reverse complement strand
GACAAAAAAAGTTTCGGATAGACGGATCTTGGGATCGTGGGATCCGGGATCGTCCAACCGACTAACAGACGTCCTATCAATTTTGGTTGGAAATGATTCCTAGAGGTCCAAAACGTGTTTTAAAATTTATTTGGCCGATTTTCATTTTTGGACCAAATGCAAGACTTGAACTTCTAGAAGTAAAAGTAAAAATATTTACTGAAGTAACACTGGCACCTTTACGATACTAATTTGTCATCCAAGTCACCTATAACAAGCAGAAACGGTTCAGGGTGTCTATTTCGAAGTAGGCAGTCAATAGAGTAATTAACGATGACGTCAAAAACGTAAACAACACCAGAACAAAGATGGCGATTTGAACAATCCTTCAAAAAATTATAGAATGAAAATCTTGGCTGTTAAAATTTTACATAAAAGAAAGCGGTTAACTTGTTTATTTTTTTACCAAGTTAATTACTCTATACAAAAATTATCATTTTACGCAACATCACTTTGGCGTAAATACCCAGTGTGCAAAGAAGTAATATTGACCAATGTTGGGCAGTCAAAAAAGTTAGTTGTTTTTTTATCATTTGGATTACCTACAATTCGGCCGAAAGACTCCAAATATCTCAAATAATTGCAAAAAACTCAAAATTATATGTTGAAACTGGTCAGCATTTACGAATAAACTGCTCAACAACTGTATTGTATTTGAGCTCGAATGCCCTAACAAATGTTGGGCAACAAAGTTGGTCAACTGGTCAACATTTTTGGCCAAAGTTATTCTACAAGGTGAACAGTTGTTGGTCAGATGTTGACCTCAACTTTGTTCTATGAGTTGGGCAGTGCACTGACCACTTTTGCACACTGGGCTAGGTATACTAACTAATAATATGAAATATTTTCAGGAAGATTTGGGATGTTTTTATAGTGAAGTGGAACCCAAAATTTCTGAAAAACTCAGATATAGGGTTTGGATGGATAGTATCTCTACCGTCTTGGCACAGGAAATCATAAAAAGCAAAACAAATTTAGGCAGATTGCCATTTTGAGCTCAATTATTCAATAATGGTTGAGAATCTAAGCGACATTGACATTGAAATACTAGAGCCATGTCCTCAACCCTATTTTGAGAGAACACATAACCATTTTACTGAAAATATGGGGGTCTCTAAGAAAGGGTTCGTTAAACCCTAAAAAAAGTCCACCGGTGGAACCCCTAATTTGAGTTCGTTGAACCTTAAACTAGAGTTCAAATTAGGTAAAAAGAATTCATTAGATCTTTTTTTGGAGTTCATCGAACTCCAAAAAGGTGTTCAGTTGAACCCTTAATAAAGATGGTAGGNTTAAACTAGAGTTCAAATTAGGTAAAAAGAATTCATTAGATCTTTTTTTGGAGTTCATCGAACTCCAAAAAGGTGTTCAGTTGAACCCTTAATAAAGATGGTAGGCTTTACCGAAATTTTGGCTATTTTGAACCCAAAATGGATTCCTTGGATTTTGTGTGTATGACGTATTAGTAGAAGATAGAGATATTGCTATGGTTTTTGTGACAAAAATGTTTCGCCATTGTTAAACCGTATGACCCTAACATTATGGTCATCTATATAGTCTTATAAATTCACTGAAAGGCTAACCTATTCGATAGAAATATAGTATAACCTATGAGCCTATTTTCGTGGTACAGAATCGCTCTCATATCATCCTAGAAATCCTATTCATAGTGCATATAACTTTTAGAAAGCGCGGGCATGGAGCTGGAGGAAAGCTTTGTCTTTAAAAATAGGACATCCTTCAAAGGGAAAGCCTTTACACCAAATTTCATTAAAACTAGAAAAAATTTACTCGCATCATCGACTTTTCTGAAAATATGAAAGTACAAAAGCACAAAAGCACCTGATCATTACCTTTTTTATTGTTTCATATACGAGCTCTCATCTCATGGAGTAAGGGGTGCACTAATTTATGATAGGATGGATAGGTAAAAAAGACTACAACAGAACAGCTAAAATAATACAATTTGTAATGTTATTAAAGGAGAGAAATTAATTTGAATAAACCAGGTTCAATTAAAAGGTGAGTAAATTTAACAAAATTAGCATAAATTAAGGTTTTTTAGATACATATTTTTTTACATCTCGGGGAAAATAAAGGACAATGAAATTATGTCATATAATTTTATTATATCTACTTATATTCTAGTTGGAAATCGTGTTGTTTCTGCATCAAAATATATAATATTGTATAATGCATGCACGTAGCGTAATTTAATTTCAAAGAAAGTCTGTTTCTGCTTGCTAAAAGTCTATTGAAAAGCACGAAAGTAAACACCAGAGTATCATAAAATGCAATTTATTTTGCATTACATGGAGCATGAACGTCAACGTAGCTACAGGCGAAGAATATTTTAATAATATTATGTAAACTTTCAATTAATTTACTTTTATGATATAGATACCTTAACCTAGAAGTACCTACATGCACCGAATCAAAAGCCGCTAAATTACAATGCTTGGAATTTGAAATCAACTAGGAAATCACAGTCGTCTGTAATTTTGCAATACGTTTGAGTTAATTTTTACTTTAAATTCTGAAAACTTCAAATAGGAATGGGTACAAAAACCACAATCGCCCAAATCAAGTTTAAAACATGTTTAGGACCTCCAGGAATCTTTTGCGATCAAAATTGGGAGGTGGCCGACGGTGAGGTGTTTGTAAGTTCTTTGTCTGTCAATCCTTTCAGTGAATGTAAGTGAATGGTCCATCCTTTGATGCACAATAGTTCAAAATCCTGAACTCAGATTTGGCTAAAAAAAAATTTAATAGAGCAACGAGAACTATTGAACTTGAGCTCAATTTTCCAAAAGCTTCTGTGGGCTCCCAGTTTTTCGATAAAATCGCTCTAAATCCGACATTTATTATTATTTTTTTTTGAATTAATTTCAATTTTTAGCCCAATCGGACAATGGCTTCTGTGGGCTCCCATACAAAGTTGTCATTTTTATAGAAAAATGATGATTTTTTATAATAAAATGGAGTGACGTAATCAATAATCAGTACGTCTTCCCTAATGGCTCCCTTAATTAGCCGGAGCAACGTGAGGAGCGGAGGCATAGAAAAAAACTATGAAAGATAAAGTCGTGATGCCAGATTGGCCAGGTTCTTTTTCTATTGATATTCTTTTCAAGCAGGTATACAAAATTCCATAAAGGAATTCAAAAATTGTAAGTAAACAACCCTACAACCCTACACACTGATAACTAGAATTTGAATTAAGTATTTTGCTTCATTCAATCAAAATCAAAATCAACATAACATCATAACGAATTAATAGCCTGGAACCAAAAATAACATCTATCCTTATGTTTTAATTATGATTTTCTTCTTCCAATGTTTACTTACAAAATATTGATTCTGAACTCGAAAAGTAAATAAGACGAGAAGAGACGCGCCGGATATCATGAGGCAAAATCCATATCAAACGTCAGATTGAATATCACAATCACTATGTGTATATAGGAAAGTAAAATTTCACAAATTGGCTCGTCTCAAAGCTTACATCAGGAAGGAATACCAAAATAGAAGAGAAAGCTTTCTTAATAAACATAATGTTAATTCAATTTCTTGTCTTAATAATGAATCCCATCTGATGAAAAAAATTACATGAAAACACTTTTTAAAGTTTACGCTTGGCAAAAAAAAAATAGAAACAATTTCCAAAGAAAATCTTGAATTGAATTACCGAAAAAAAAATCCTGACTCAAAATTTATCTTTTCTGGGTATATTAGGAAATTTGCATAAATATCAAACAAACAAGGCTTGATCATCAACATGAAAACTCATCAAAATCGTTTTAGATTGGCTTTTTTATAAGGCTTTCAGTTTTTTTTTCGTTTTCGTTCGTTAAACGAGACGAACGCCTGGTACTTTGATGTGAGTTACAATCATTTTTAATGGTTTCTAATAAAACGCCTTTTTGCTTATCTTTTTATGACTACTTTCAGCTTTTTTCAACGGAAACTGCTTCCATATTTCGGTTTATCATTAGCTAAAGTGTTCTTTTAGATTAAAAACTATGGCTAAAATATATTTTTTAATGCGTTTTATCCTTGAGATTATGAAATTTTATTGATGATTGCGAAAAAAGGAAACCACTCGTGATTCTATGTCAACTCCCCCTCCAGTTAATTGATTAACCGGAGAATTTGGGTCTGTTTGTCTTGTCTATGACCACCTTTGGGGATAGTTATAGTCTAGAACCTTAAAAACAAGACCTCATTCTCAGTTTTAATAAGCTACTTTTTGTCTAACTTTTTTTGTAAGCAAACCGTATTTTTTAAATAAAAAACTTAGGACACCACAAAGTGGATTAAGTATCTATTCTTTTATATTTATTGTATTATTTGTGACAGGGACTAGATTTAGACTTCGACAAGATGATATGCGCAAATTTTTTAAAGCGTCCGAAAAGTCTTTAGAGATTCATCCAAAGTCTGGTAATTGGAAGTGCCAGGAACGGATGATATTATCTCAAATTTAGCACAGGAAATGTTTTTGAGCACTTGTTAAAACCTCATATTTCAAGTTTGAGCTCATTCCGATCACTAGAACTCGAGAATTCTGCTACATAGGAGTCTTTGGATCCCCATATCCCAGGACCATGTTTTTTCGGAAACTGCTTTTGAGCACTTACCAAAAGATTATATTCCAAATTCGTGCTCATTCCGATCACTAGAACTCGAGAATTCTGAAAGATCCTGGACCATACGAGACTTTAGATTCCGATAATATTCTCTTCGATACATGCTAAAAGATTATATTCCAAATGCGTACACATTCCGATCACTAGAACTCAACAATTCTGTAAGTGCCTGGTACTTAAGAGCCCTCAGATCCCGATGTCCCAGTATCAAATTTTTGTAAGAACTGCCCTTGGATACTTACCACAAGATTTCGTTTCGTTTCAAATTTTATCTGATTCCGATAAATAGAACCCAAAATTTCTGGCGAGTATGTATGGGGTCCCCAGACTCCGTGGCCTAAATGAAAGCCTGCTCACCAAACTTCAGTAAAATCCGTTGAGAATTACATGAGTTATCGTGGATACAGACACACAGACACTCAGACAACTACACATTTTTTTTTTGTTCTTCCTGTTTCAGATTATTTGGAGCTGCATTTTCAGAGGAACTAAAAATTTTTCAAATTTTTTCTTATTGCATAAGCTTTTTTTCTATCTATAGATATGATGGGAGAAAGAAAACAACGCGAAAAGTGTCCAAAAACAGACCCAAGTGGCTTCTCAAGCTGGTAGCGCTATCGAAAACCGAACTGATAGGTCTCAAATTTGATTATTTTCATGTCTAAATGAAGCTTTTTAGGCAAATCCTTTTCTCTATTTATAGTACATTACCCCCATAAAATAACAAAAACTTTTTTCGTCATCCTTTTAAATTCAGGTAATTAAAAAGCTCTCTGTTCTCTATTCAATATAAAAATTGATAACATTTCCGACCGGTGATTATAGAATTGGATTAAACTTTGTTAATTGGATATTCTGCCAGCTCTAAAACATTTTTTTGTTATGTAGGTATCCGTATATGTACTGAACGAGGATTGAGAGCGGCTTTCTCTTGTTTTGTTTTTGTTTTGGAATTTAATTTTTTCTACAGCCCAGGATCAGGAATGGAAGGAGGAAAAATATTTGTGGGATTATAGTTTTTCAGTTTATTTTAATTATTTTCCACTTTGTGTATAAAGGAATTTAATTTAATGTTTTAGAGGTTTCAGAGAATAAAGGATTCGCTTCGTCGACCTCTCTCAAAACCTTAAAAGAAAATTATAATTAAAAGCTGTATAGTTATTTTGACTAAGTCATTCTCTCGTCATCATGTAATGATCGTCAAAAAGTTTGTATGAAACTGTCAACGCCATGCTTTTGGTTTTAATGAAGAAATGTTATCCTATTTTCATAAAAATAATGATAATGTTTACAGTTCCATAAACTTCAGGAAGCCTTAAGGGGGCTTAGATTTTCTATACCTGAGAGAGGGGGAGAGGTAGAGAAGAAAAAGAAAAGCTTTTATACAAAGACGAAGAATTATGGTTATGTGTTTTTTATTATTTCAACTATAAAGTTTAATGTTACGTGAGATAAAATAGTAGAAACTCTAAAGGAGGAAAAGGAAATGTGGCAAAAACATATGCAAAACAATCGTAAATAATGTTTAAAAAAAAGTTTTTCTATTTTCTTCTAGCGTTGAGAATGATGTTGATTTCAGATAAACGAGGTACGTAATTTATGACAGATTTTATCTTAATTTAAAGAGAATAATTTGCATAATTAATGGATTGTGTACAGAAAATCCTTTTTCAAGATAATTACGAGAGTTTATTTTTGCAGTTTAAGCAAGTAGAAGACGATGAATGAGATGAGGAGTAAAAAGCCTTGAACTTATTATTTTTCGTTAACGTCGTCGTCTTGTCATTGTGTATTTAAAGATTTAACTTGAATTAAAAATGGATATACGATGTTGGGATGAGATTTCATTATTGATTTCAGGATTTTGTTACAGAAAATTAATAAGAGACTTTAGGCATCGCGTCAATTACACTTCAAGGTCTGTTTTTATTCTCAAAATAAGTTTTATTTGGCTCAACATCAAATCTTGATAAGCAAGGATAAGAAATTATTTTTAGATGCACCAAACAACTCAAAATCTCAGAAGATCTCTTTTTCGATTAACTTGTCAGTCTAGAAATAGACTTTGGGTAAATCCTCGAATAAATTGCCACTGTCAAAAATGAAATCTTTTTTTCCTTCTTTTCCTTTTTTGGTTTCCTTGTAATTTATTTTAGTTTTATATGTATAACAGAAAAATATGAAACCATTGAGTGACATAAAATGTAGCATAAAAGCCACATTATATTATTTTTTTTCTGCTGTATCACATTTTTTTAACATTTGCATAAATTAAATTCGAATCCAGATGACGCTAAAATATATTTTTTTGTTTTGTAATGTGAACCAAATTAATTATTCATGCTACAACATATATATCATTATCATTTTAGCAAATTAAAAGCGGCAGAAACGGAATTTATGGCGAACCGCAATTTTTCCATCTTCCCAGAATTTATTGCCGGGAAAAAACTTTGAATTACTTCATTAATTCTATGTGGAGAAATGAAGTGGTACATGTTTGTTTTATCATATTTTCATGATAAAATCTAGAGTACAACTAGACATATAATTTAAATATAGGAGAAATGGGGTCGCGCATATTTCATTCTCTCTTCTCCAAAAAACAACCAGGCGTTGGCCTGAAAAAGAAACAGGCAGAAGACAGAGAGCTAAACTGAAATAAATTTTAAATTTAATTGACTTGTGTTTGTTTTATTCATAATTTAATAGACAATTTATCTTTCATTCATTTTGTTTGAACATATTCTAGACATGTGTGAAGGCCGACAACATATAACAAATTTGAATTGTAAGCATTTTTTATTTTTCGTCTTATCCTTGTGCTTTTTGAAAAGAAGAATTTTTCCTTGTATTTTAATGTACTTTAATCCATCTACAGATTGAATTTGAACTTTATACAGCACAGATAGCTGTCACGAACCCATAAAGCTAGATTTAGCATTTTACAAAATGTCATTGAATGTGGAATTTTGCCTCAAACCCCAATTTTCTAAATTAAAGGATACTTATCCTAGTATTCTGCTCTTACCCATAGAGAGAACATGCAATGGTTTAATGATCTCTGTTATCAACTAGATTGAGCTTGAAATTTTAACTACCCAGTGTCGATGTTGACCTCTGTTGTGCATTCAAAAAAAGTTATAAACTGGTCACATTGTCTATACAGTTTTTTGACAGATGTTGATATCAATTTTCACACAGTTGTTTTGTGTCATGTGGATTGCTTACGATTGGGCGCAGAAAGACGCAAATTAAGATATTTGGCGTCTTTCGGCGCTCAATCGTATGCAATCCACATTACAAAACTTAAAATTATATGTTGTTGAAACTATATATACCTCAACTTTGTTCTATGAGTTGGGCAGTGCATATTAGTTGTTGGGCAGATATTGACGACTTTTGCACGCTGTTTATCGTTCCTTTTAGATACCGCAACAATTCTATAATATCATAATTTGAATATTCGAGCTTTTACACTAATTTAATTAAGAAATATTTTTTCTGTGGAGTAAAAAGAATCAGGCGACTCCGAGATTCGAACTCAGGATCTGCTCTCGCTTTCTAAGCCGGTGCTTTAACCATGTTCTGTGGAGGCATATGACTCGTCCAAGTTGATACGTGAACAGATTTTAACCCGGATCTTGATTTCCAGGTTGGGCATGCATGTACAGTGCCATACACATATGCACCATTTCCGAATCAAACCTGAATATAAGTTTTGTTTTATTTCCTTTACTTTTAATTAACTTTAATAAAAATTGGACACAGATTGATGGGCTCAATGAACTGGTAGCCCACTATAAGCTGTAAGTCCACTTATACCTAGAAAGTTCTCGAAATATGAGGAATTGCCTGGTCCAAATAGAGCACTATAGACTTTATTAATACTATTTATTATATATCAAGACATTTCAAATTGATCTGATGAATGTTAAATTATTTAGTGTGAAGAAAAATCGTAGAAAGGGAGATTGGAAAATGGAAAGCCAGGAACCGCTGAAAAAAGTGAACACGAGGATTTAACCAGCTTTTCCTTGCAAGCTAAAATGATTTTTGTTAAGTTTTTGTTCAATTTTTAATTTTGCTATTTAGTGTAACCATAGTGGAGCAGCAGCAGACTAGTCATTTTGTTATGTGTCTTCCAATACAGATTCGATGCAACCCTTCTTCCCTAGTTTCGAACGCGGTATTTTACTGCAAGTGATAAAATAGTCTCAGAGAGGAATACTGAAAATCTGGGGAACTCCAAAAAAGCATATAGAGTTGAAACAAGCCTAAATTCAAACCAATTTTTTTGTAGAGTTTATCGAACATGCATACAAACGACGAACACTTTTTGGATTCAAAGTAGCCAAAATTACGGTAAAGTCTATCTACTTTATTTAGGGCTCAGCAGAAAACCTGTAATAAAAGATCAAATGAACCCTGTTTGGCTGATTTGAACACTAATTTCGGGTTCAAATAACTCAAATCGGGGGTTCTACCGCTGAACTTTTTTTTAAGGTTCAGCGAACCCTTTATAAGAGTTTCCTAGACTTTACCGAAATTTTGGCTTCTTTAAACTGAAAATCGGTTCTTTGGATTTTTTGTGTATTATCATCACCTCAACTTACTTTAGGCGTACCTACAACACTACGCTCCTATATAAATTTTTTGTCCAAATATTCAAGAACCGAATTATTTAGAAATTTTTCGGTATTAATCTTCAGCAAATATAAATAATTAAATATTGTTCAAAAAGATTTATAACACTTTATAACGCAACATTTTATTGGATTTTTTCACAATAAATATTATATCCCCCTCATTTTCACCCTAAAAATACAAATTAAAATTTCTGATTCTCTAAAAAATCACGCGAAAGTCTCATAGTTAAGTAATTATTATGATTTTAAATCTGAATCCAAATAATCATTCATTCTAGAAACAAAAACATGAAAATAAAGAAATCGTCTAACAAATATATATAAGGGAGGTAGAGAGCTGATATCGTGTAACATTGCGCCGTCCCACGTCATGATCCCCACACCCCCCAATAAATAAATAATACAACTTTTTGGAGCTACTGAAGTATTCACAATATATTATACCGTGTAATGATTTTGAGTTTATTTTTCTTAAAGAAAACGAGGGGGAAATTTGAAGAGGGTGCGAAATGAACAATAAATATTATTATGATCGTCTCTAAATTATGTCTGAAAAATAGCTTTAAGACCACCCCCCCCCCTGCAGCATTTATCACATTTTTCAACTCTTTTATAGTTTTCGTTTTTAAGAACCTCCATATTTTGTTCTAGAAAAAGAAGGAAAAAGATTTTTATT
>JXPH01030922.1:0-10188 GCA_001014845.1 Mochlonyx cinctipes | reverse complement strand
GGAATGGATAATATTATCCCAAATTTAGCATAGAAACTGTTCTTGGGCACTTGTCATAAGCTTATATTTCAAATTTGAGCTTATTCCGATCAATAGAACTCCATAAATCTGGAAGTTCCTGGTACATAGGAGCCCACAGATTCCGATGCCCCGGGGTCAAATTTCTTTAGGAACTATTTTTGGATACTTGCCGTAGGCTTATATTCCAAATTTGAGTTTTAAAAATGCAACGCATACAAAGTTTATATTGCAATTAAATACAAACAAGAAAGGTGTAAATTGTAAATTAAAATTTTAGATTGGTTTTCAAATTAAATATTATAATCTTTATTCATTCAAATTTAATCTAGAATCGAAAAAGTTATACCAGATGCAGGTACATTTTACATATGTTTTTATGTTTTATGCACTTATAATTTCCAGAAATATATAGAAAGAGACACGACAAAACTTTGCAATTGATTATGCTTCAGAATGGCTAGAACGTGAAGGCATGTGCTCTACTACTTACACTTTTAAGACATTCTGATGTATAGATAGTGCTGAAAAATATTCGAGCTTAGAGTCTATATTTATATAGATTTTGCTCCACAGTAAGGAAACTTTACCATGAGAAGAGTGGAAATTTTAGACTAAAATCCTAGTTTGAACATGTGTTTTTAAACTTCACTTCACTTTTCATACATTTATGTTATGTATTCTCGAAAATTTATATAGAATTAGTTATTTATCATCTCTTATGCATATGTAAATTGTGTGTGTGTGCATGTTTATCAAAAACTAATTAAGGTCTTGTAAATAAGGAAATCATCATATTTCTTCCCATATGCACTTTTCATAATCTGTGTCAAGCTTTTCTCAAGAGATAGAGTGAGGATGTTGTGGGTGGTGGGTGTTTTGGATAAGTACACTCTTCTGAACACAATCCAATCGTTGAATTTTGGAAGATGCGGCTTGTTCAACATATGCGTTATCATAAAGTATGACAAAGTTGAAACAAAATGCAAAACATGTTTTCTCAATTGTACTCTAAACAATCTAGTTTTAAAGACATTTAAATTGGTTGTGGAGTTTTTTTGGGGTGCTGAATATGAATTCATAGTGTTCTAAGTCGAAGGATGTGGAAACATGGGTAAAATATCCCAAAAACTGGTTCTTTGGTTTCACTGAGTCAAAGTCTATGGTCTGATCATTGTCTTCGCCTAAATTTTAATAAACATGATTTCGGTTCGTTAAAAACTCTTAAACAAACTAGAACATTTTTAAGTTTTGAAAATCTGATCTACGGTTTTGGAGATATGCAACCAGATTCATAGGGACTGAAATTTTCTACTTAATTAAGTAATTCCTGCACTGAAAGTCCATTTTCACTTTTAATCAATCGAGATAATTGATTATGATGTTTAAACTTTGAAAATACTTGGAGCCTATGGAAATCCTGTGAATCTGTATTTGGAGACCTGTAAGTTCCGAATGTTAATTTTTATCTAAACTTTCTGAAATCATTGGAAAACACAAATATTTTAATAACTGGTAGTCATTTCGCGGATACTGTAACATATTATGGTGTTCAAAATTTACTTTTAATACGTTTTTGAAGATTTTCAGCTTCCCAGTGCTAGCAGTAGTTATAAATTTATTATTATTTTGATCCCAATTGAATATAACAGTACTAGGATCACACTCTGGAATTGTCCGGTTGTGAGGGCTCTCTTCAGAATCAAACATACTTTCTGTTACTGTGTTTGCAAGAAGCTTGTCAGATCCCACAGCCACAACCTAATAATTTCGGACACCGTTTCCAAGTACTGTCCTATATAAATAAGATCATAATAAAAAGAAATTTGATAACTATTGTACTACGGGTTGAACTCTATTAATTCGAAGTCGCAGGGACCGACGAATTAAAAGACATCAATGTATGGAGATGGCCATGGAAATGAAAATAATGAATAAAATGAAAAAATAATGAATTTATTCGAATTATCACTCATTCGAATTAATGAATTCTGACCCGTATTTTTGTGCTAGTAAAGGGTGCCCCAAAGTTAACCCAAGATTTGAATTAAATAGAAAACACAGTTTTTAGTCTTTAGATTGTTATTTTTTTATTGAATCATAAACTAGGTACATGGGTATTTATGAATTAACACATCGGGGAAATGGCCTCCACGGCTTTGCTGGCACATACGCACTCTTTTGTCGAAATATTCCATGACCATTTTGCATAAATGCCTCCAGCCCAAAATCCGCACCAACCAGTGACACGTTCTGGATGTTTTAGTTTTTTGACAATCACATGTGGGTTCTTCGATCCCCAAACACGGCAATTTTGGCGATTAACAAAGCCATCAAGGTGAAAATGTGCTTCATCGCTGTCTGTCTTTCAAGTCTGCAAGTACCCATATTATGTTAAAATTCCAGCCAAATGATTACTGATTTCTAGAATAGACGTATTTTTAACCATTTCATAAAGTTTAGACACCATCCGTCATTCAAAATATTATTGGAACAGTTTTGAAGATTACAGGTCCCCATAAACAGATTTTACAAACTTTCATAGGTTCCAAGTGTATTTTTCAGTGTTTCAGTGTCAGAATCAATTGTTTAAAATTAAATAGAAGAAAAATGTTCACAAATAGATAATCAGTGCAGGAAGTCTAAAGTAAGTAGGATATTTTGGTCCTTATGAATGCGAACTCAAATGTACAATCCCAATACATCAGATTTTCAAAAATTAAAGTTTTAAGTTTGTTTAAGTATTTTTATCAAACCAAAATAATGTTTCTTAGAATTTAATCGATCTCAACGATCTCACCAAGAACTGTGACTCAACGGAACCAAAGAGCTGGTTGCAGATATTTTGACCGTGTTCCCATAATGATGATAATATAATAAGGCCTATAGGAACCCTATTGGGACCAGGCGAGTCCTCATATTTCAGAGAACTTTCTAGATATTAGTCGACCTACAGCTTATAGTGGATTCCGAACCACCACAACTTATATGGTTAAGCTAATGAGTTACCAGCTCATTGAGCCCATCAAATTGTGTCCAGTTTTTTATTGCAAGGAAACTGACTAAACTGACATACACACATATGCCACCACAATCATAGGTTATATAATTGTAGATGGTAGTTGTGTGTTCTATTTATAAAAATATTGACAATTCAGATTTATCACAAGCTGAAAACCAACAATCCAATTTAATAAAACACAGCAGTTTGGACCGGGAATCTAACGCAGAACCTAGTGGATATGAGGCTAGCGTGTTTACCACTCAACCACCCGGTTGTCAAAAATGTATTCAGCATCTCTTAAAGCCTCAAAAACCAAATTTTTGGCTGACTGCTAGTTAAATGCCTATTCCCGTATGTACTTAAATCCAGTTTGCTCAACCTAATCGAAAATTTCATAGAAATAATGAATTCGATTTTGATTATGTTGGTTTGAACAACTTGAACAATTTTTCAGAGAATGATAAATTGATTTTCCTATTTCAAGGTACACACGATGATGACGAAACTTATTATAAACTTCCAAAATTTATGATTTACATTTAAGACGAGGGGGAGAACACTTGTTGTGTAGATAATGTTTTTTGTACGATGATAATCTATTTTATATTGATCATCATTTTTATTACCTACATTTTATTATTTTCCTCACATATCTAATTGCTTACATATTTGCATACAAATATTGACTATTACTTTTAAAGGTACCAAACTTATTTTGCATTCAAAAAGTTTTATTATTGGCACACTAAAATATTGAATCATAGTTCAGGTCAAACGCTAATCAGTTGGCTGGCTTGGGTTGGAATTTGCCTGAACCTCAGATCAAATCATCTGAAAATTGTGGTCCTAACCAGTCAAGTAAAAAAGTAAGTACAGGGCACACTCAGAAAAATAAACGTATCTTTTTGTGATTACAACATACCAACATAATAATATTAACAATATAAGGTTATGCTGCTATGACGTACAGTTATGCTGAACCCTTGGTGGGGTTAGAGTATCCTTAGTTATATGCTACTATAACAACGCAACATTATGTGGTAGAGACATAATGGTGTTACGTTCACACAAAACTGACGAATCCTGTTTGGGCTAAAAGTAGCCAAACTTTCAGTTGAACACCTTTTTGCAGTTCGATGAAATATAAAAAAAAGATCAAAAGAACTCTTTTTGAGTTCCCCAGATTTTCAGTGTTGTTACAGCTTAAAACCCTACCGTTACGAAAGTTACCTCCTACAACGGCTATTTTTTCGAAGTTAAGGTGGTTCGATCGGCTGGGCGCATGTTCAGATCGGCTTTCTGCATGTGACGACAAAATTCAATTTACTTTTTTCTTCGTTGTCGATATGGTAGGTCATTGGCTCTGTGTGCTCAATTACGTATAAGTAATTGAGAAAATAAGAAAATTTTAGACATTTTTTTTTATTTCATAGTTCTGATAATACAGAACTATGAAATAAAAAATAAATTTTGGCATTTGTGTAGTATTCAAGCTCATATCGAAGAGATTTCAGTAAAATTTGCATAAAAAATTGGTTGTTTGGAAAAGTATCTTTGCTCAATGAGCTGGTAATGAAAACTTACGATGGTTTCGTTCGGAATCCACTATAAGCTGAATGCATTAAAAATCAGTAAATATTCTCTAAAAATGAAGTGCTCAATGTTCTCTTAAAGACCCATTACTCTTTCGAGGATTACAAGTTTACAGATGATAATGCTGGTCCACGCATTTATAAGTCTTTCCGGAAAATCACAAAAAAAGTTCTGAAAACTAAAGATTGCTAATATTTAACACGTGATTTTATAAACACTCTGGAATTACGGTACCCTTTATTTGATCGGGAACAATTTTCTTTTGAGATAATAGATACACAAAAATGGTTTGAGCATCATATTTTACTGGAAGTTTTGAATAAATATCTATCAGAAATATTGCAAAAATATGATAATATAAATAGGCCCAACTTAATAAGTATCACAAAATTTGAGACGATCATTGTTTCTTATTTGATTTTAAACTCTAAGCGATGGCATTTTCCAGCTTCAAAATATGTGCATCAAAATAAATGGGCTGCAAGATTCATAGATGCCAAACGTCTACGAGGTTTTAGATCAAAATTAAGCAAGAAGAAGCAAGTTTGACGACCGGGTGGTTGAGCGGTTAGCACGCTAGCCTATCATCCACTAGGTTGCGGGTTCGATTCCCGTTCCTGCTCTGTGTTTATTTGAAATGGAATATTGATTTTCAGTTTGTAATAAATCTGCATTATCGATATTTCTATAAATAGAACACGGAACAGTCAGTCTGTGAAATATGCGTACACCTACTACCATCTACAGTTATATGACCTATGATTGTGGTGGTATATGTGTGTATGTCAGGTTAGTCAGTTTCCTTGCAATAAAAACTGAACATGACTTGATGGGCTCAATGAGCTGGTAACTCATTAGCTAAACCATTAAAGTTGTGGTGGTTCGGAATCCACTATAAGCTGTAGGTCCACTAATACCTAGAAAGTTCTCTGAAATAGGAGGACTCGCCTGGTCCCGATAGGGTACCTATAGGCCTTATTATTATTATTATTATTATTAAGCAAGAATTAAGATTGCGAGATGTTTTATAATTTAAATATGTTGGAGCTTATCTTATATTAGTTTATTGACTATTTCTCTCAATGTATTAATTTTTGAAGGGAACTGGATAGGGTAGGATAGAGTTTGTCAGACGATAGAGAAGAATTAATCAGTAATATAATAATAATAAGGCCTTTAGTACCATATTGGGCCAAGGCGAGTACTCATATTTCATCGAACTATCTAGGTATTAGTGGACCTACACCTACAGCTCAAATTGGATAAAAGATAAAATTAAGGATTTTATAGATATAGAAAATATTTCATTTGAGGCTAAAGATGTTACATAAATAAACCCCCAAAACTTTATTTAAACACAGTAGCAGCTACCGGAATCGAACCCGCAACCTAGTGGATGTGAGGCTAGCATGCTAACCACTCAACCACTCCATCAAGATAATCAGTAATGGGAGCTAAAACTTTTAGTGCTTTGGGTAGTACTTCTTCAGTAATTTTAGGGGATCTATTACCATTCTTTTGTTTTAGTTTTGTTCCAAGCAATCAATACATTTAAATAAGGCTGCATCAGAATTCAATAGTTGTTGGGTGCAATAAAGTGTCTCGATTTTAGTATGCCCTAGTTATTTACATATTTAAATATAACCTACATAACATCTGCATCTGCAAAGTATAAGAAAAACCATTGAAAAAAGAAAATAATTTGCATTTTAATCAATTTTTCCAAAGATTAAAACAGCAAGAAAATACACAAAAGATTCTTACTTGAAGCGACTTCTTAATTTTTTCAATAAGTAAAAGTACTAAGCTTGGTCGAAAAAACCAATGTACAAATGTACATTGCAAAAACATTTTGGTCATAATTTTCATTTGAAATTGAGATGGCACCTGTTTGTGAGCGACCATAAATAACTAATAACCGGGATATCCCCAGGACACCTCTTGTTCCCCAATTTTAGGGAGTTTAGCAAACAATGTGACAGTGCAGCTATAGCTAGGGTATACCCTATGGACTAAAAATTTGAAGGATTTTGACGATAACTATATCAAATTTTCAGAGAAAACATAATCGTAAGTCGTCAATAATGCATTTGGATACGCAAGAGTAATGAGGGTTTCAAATGTAAGTACTTCACGACACCAACATGTCTCAGCCCTTTGGGATACTTTCGGGTGCCAAATAAGACTGTTTATTGTTTTTTTAGCTGGAGTGGTGATAAGTCCAACAATGAATAAGCCACGAAGAATCATTTGAAACCCCCTCATACCGTGAGAGAGATTGGCGTCCCTTGATTTTGCTGACTATAAATGTGAGCTATCACATAAGCTAGTGGACATGGAACGTAAAGTAATCGAACTAGAATGAAAGTCAGCTGCTGCTGGCTTAAAAATCAACATTTTCAAGTCGAAAGATATGCGCATAAAATTTTTCCTATAATACTCACCAACAACCCCATAGAGTGAATAATGTAATACCAGAATTCGGAGAGTATTGTTAGAAAATACGACGGTGCAGCCTAAAGATGTTGAAACCAAGAGAAAAAAGAAGTGGTGCATTCATCGTCCTTAGTCGTATATCACACTCCTTGATTCATAGCACCAGAACTAAAATCTACATATTTAGATCATGTCTGTACTGTTATGAGACCTGAAACGTCAGAGAGGAAATAAAAAAAATACAATTCTTCGTCAACCGTGATCTTCAGAAAATTTTACGTATTTTTTGGCCGGGCCACATTATCAATGAAGAATTGTGGCACAGAACTGAACAAAAAGATATCAATCTTGAGACACGTAGGAAAAAAATAAGTTGGATTGGTCGCACGTCGCACCCTCAAGAAAAGTCCAGAAAAAGTTTGTCACCAAGCACTTGTGTATAACCCACAAGGTAGCAGAAGAAAAGGATATCTGTAAAAATCCTGGCATTGTTCATCACTGACGGAAGCTAATGTTTGGGCAGTTCACAGTGGCCGCTTATCGTTCAGCAATATATTGGTCTTGAAGCGAATGGCACTCCCACGTTTATAAATAACTGGAAAAGTTAGCAAAATTAATGCAGAAGTAACTACGAGGTGTGTTAAAAAAAGGGACTTTTCAAATTTCCTGGATGCTTACATTCGATTTTCGATTCGTTTTGGTTTCGTTATGTTGGTACACATGTTCTCAACATATTTTATATTTTTTTGACAGATATCAAGCAAGTTTAAAAGTGTTTTAGTGTGCTTGGCGTATTTTTGCTATCGAGAAAAATTGCTTGGAGGATTGGAAAATGGCTTGCACAAGTGTATTATATCTGTGAGGGATTATTTTGAAAATAGATATTGATGAATAAATAAAAATAAATTGAGGGAAATAAAGTCACCTTTTTTTAACATACCTTGTATAACCGTTTCTTTTTCAGGGGATAAAATAGATATTGAGGAATAAATAAAAAAGAATTGAGAAAAATATAAAGTCACTTGATTTTATATGGACCTTGTATGTAGCTGTGTTACTATGTAACTATGTAACTATGTGAAAATTTAACTAGCTGCATAGTTAACATAGTAACTGTGTAACTAGGTAATTCTGTAACAATGTAACAATGTAACTATGTAACAATGTAACTATGTCACAATGTAACTATGTAACTATGTAACAATGTAACTATGTAACAATGTAACTTCGTCACTATGCAACTAAGTAACTAAGGGAANACTGTGTAACTAGGTAATTCTGTAACAATGTAACAATGTAACTATGTAACAATGTAACTATGTCACAATGTAACTATGTAACTATGTAACAATGTAACTATGTAACAATGTAACTTCGTCACTATGCAACTAAGTAACTAAGGGAATATGTAACTATGTAACTATATAACTATATAACTATGCAACTATATAACTTAGTAGCTAAATAACCATGTTACTATGTAACTGTAAGTAAATAACTATGTAACTATGCAGTTATATAATAATGTAACTCCATTTGAAATGTACGCATTCAACCTTATTAATTGGTTACGTTGAATGCAAGCATTTTGAATGGCAGTACATAACTACAACTTAGAAATAACTATTTGTAATAAGAGTATGGATACCGTAGTGCAGTGGTTCTTTTTAATTTACTGGAAAATCCGTATTCCCATTTCTAAATGGCAAATCCAAACAAAACCAGTGCAGTGGCTGAAGAATAAATGCAACAGCAGTAACATGTTATTATCAATCACATTGTTTGCGTTTTTCTTTTAGTTTAATTGTTCACAAACAAAACCAGGAAAAAAATAAAGAAAATATGAAAATTGTTTTTGAGCACAAAAGGATCTGAAATTATGATGTACACCAAGAGTTCCATGAATCATAAAAATGTAGAAGATGATGTTGATGTTTATGTTGTCGACAATGAATGCAATGTTTACAATAGCAAAAAAAACCCGATGAAAATAACCATTCTTTGGAAACAATTCGAGACAAAAAAGAAATCTATATGTAAGTAAGAAGAGAAAAACAAATGAAATGAAAATAAAGAGAAAAAACTCCAACGACATACATTTTTTTATGATCATTATCCATAGGTACCTCTCTGTGGTTGGAATGGGATTTATAGAAAAAGGATATTCTTATGTAACACTCATTTTGTGGTATGTAACTTTTATTCTTATTCGAATAATAATAGAATGTGACAGACTGTTGCAGTTTGCCCTAGGAAAAATGAGATATTATTGTGGGAGAAGTCACCCTTTTTTCATTCATCTTCATCTCGTTTCGTTTCAACCTCAATTTCACAATGCAATAGATGAAACTGAAACAACATTGAAAGCTAACAGAAAATCCTGTATCCTGTTCGAATGCAAATCAACATAATTTTGAATAAAATATTATATAGCTACTATACGACATGTTGTGTGGTCGGAGAATACATAAAATATCATGGTTTTAATATTGAAATAGATACAGTGCAACTGGGATGCTGTATCTCTTGTACAAAGAAAAATGTATGGCTGAAATAGTATTTGAAAATTATTTGCAGAACATCTTCTGCTTTGAAAGTACTTATCTAAGAATACAGGAGACTAAATCGGCTGCCTACACTGAAAATCTGGGGAACTCCAAAAAAGCTGTCGTCGAACAGAAGGGAATGTTGAGAGGAGGAAGCAAAATTTATTAACTCAAACTCAGAACGCCTAATTATACACTCAGAAGAAAATATGTAGGGTAAACATACTAGTCATGACCACTTGCTAGTTTTGAACATTTTGATAGGTTTTTGACGATTATTTCGCAAATCTACGCTTTTTAGTCGGAAATTTAATGACTTTTGATTAATTTTAATAAAAACTAACAATTAAAAAAAGTTTTTTCAGAATTTTATTTAAAACTTTAGCCGAAAAATGAATTTGAAAANAAAAAAGTTTTTTCAGAATTTTATTTAAAACTTTAGCCGAAAAATGAATTTGAAAAGTGAAAGGTTTGAATATGATGAAAAATAAAGAAAACCTCACCCTCAGAAAACATAACACAAAAAAAGATGTTTTTTTCATGGATCTATGATAGATTTGTAATTTCATTTGAAGTCGAATATACGCAAAA
>JXPH01030887.1:569-11780 GCA_001014845.1 Mochlonyx cinctipes | reverse complement strand
ATACCTTACTTTTAATTAGAAAACTCCACATTAATTTTTACAGTGATTGCGATACACTAAAATTAATATTATTGCTCACAATGCACGCTTTTTACTCTCTCTATTTTAATTTCGCATTTGCTTGCTTGCTTGATTGTGCCACGCNAGCCCCAATATATCATATTGTCTCATTTAGTACTAGAATCGAATTGTTTATGCTTAAAGTAAATTAAAAAAAAAAAAATTGAATTTTTGAATTTCAAAGAGTGAAATATAGAGAGAGTTTTAAAAACTGTGTTTTTATGGTTAAATTATTCTCAAATTTATTATGACTATTAGTTAAAGACAGTTATTTTCGCCGATAATATATGATAAGTGAACCCTGTTTTAAAATTTTTACTATTTCGTCCTAATGTCGCAAGGTAATATTTTTTCCTATTTCGGCATTCCGCAAAACGGCCCTGGGCCATATGGCATTCCGAATTCGACCAAGTATAACAAAATCTCCTACTCTATAGTTCTTCTTCTTCACTTTCTTCGCTGCGTGGAACCTCAAAAGAAGGAGCTTAACAGCAGGTGGCAGGTTTGCTGATTTGAGGAAGTCCAAAAGTTGACGCAAAAGCTCACAATCTCTATTGATGAAAAATGCTGTTAAAGTCGAGATTTGATCAAAATCAAAATTTCTTAAATGTTGGAAACGTATAACAATGTGTTCGGTGGTATTTAGAATTCTTCGGTCGCTAGAGTCGGTGTCAGCACCCTCGCAGAGGTCGCAGAACCCTTCGTCCCCTAGCTTCATAGTGTGCAACCAAAACGGCGAATAGTCATGCGTAGAGACAATTCTGTTTAATGTCCTCACCTCAGGACCAGTTATATTGAGGCCATTAAACCATGGTTTTTGGCAAAGGCATTTTGAAAAAGGTAAAAAGCTTTGCCTTTTTCTTTTGAGTAATCCTGTTTCGATCTGTAGGTCCCGGCTATTTTTAAACTCTNGCAGTTTGGCATTTTCAAGTGAAAAATTATACATACAGCCGTCGGCTCAGTGCTGATTTGCGATAAGTCGGTTTTTCATGTTTTCGAGAAAAACGAAATTCAAATTTCAAAAAAAATTTTTTTAGAACCNAGTAAATTGACATTTGACGTTTCACATAATACCCGTCATTTCAAAATTTGCGTAACGTTTACAATTTTGTAACGTTTGTCTCGTTTGAGACGAATTTCATAGAAGGGTGCCAATACTTTCTGTAAATCCTGTTCAGGTGGCAGCATTTCAGCAGCCATGATGGATGGAAGCTAGTTAATCTGCATGCAAATGTATTTTTGATTGAAGGCTGAGTAAAAACGTACGAGGTTATGGGTTATGTAGCTTTTTTCATGTTTATTGTAAATAACTGGATTTGAGCTTTAGCGAGGATCGATCATATGTGCAAATTTTGAAGAGGATCTGTAAAGTATTTACAAAGTTATCCAAAAAAGTCCTGTGATTTGAGGCACCAGGAACGGATTATATTGTCCGTTGTTATAATGTTTTTGGGCACTTGCCAAAAGCTTGTATCCCAACTTTGAGTTCATCCCGATCACTAGAACTCGAGAATTTTGTAAGATCCTGGAACATAGCAGCCGTCAGATCCCGATATTCCAGGGTCAAGCTGTTTTAGGAACTGTTCTTGGATACTTTTTTACCACAAGATCATGTTCCAAATTTGAGCTCATTCGGATCATTAGAGCTCAAGACTTCCAGACTCCATGGTCCGATTTGACTCGTCCTTAATTGTGTTGCGAAGCTTCCACACAAAATTTCAGCTAAATCTACGCGAGGACACACACACAGACACACAGAGGGATATTTTCGGTTTCAGATCATTTTTCCTAGGGAACCAAATTTTTTAAAATTTCACTGAAAACATAAGCTTTTCTTTTCTATCTATGATGAGAGGAAGAAAGAAAAGCTAAAATTTAGTAAAAACTAAGTAACAACGATTAAAAATATTTGGATTAAATTCCAACCTCTCACTACCCTGAAACCACCATGCCCCACGACACCAATCTGGACCAACATAATATCAAAAAAGATAACAAGAAAACGAGTGTAAAATATATGAATCTGAACAATAACGGCCACATCACAAAAGATGGAAAATAAAAAGACAGCAAACAGAAGGTACGTTAAAGAAAATTTGATTATATTTAGAAAAGGAAAAGCAGAAAAAAGGGAAAATTCTTGTTGTTGTTATTATGCTTGTGTGTTTGTTACTCACTGTCCTGGGGGAGCACTTGTTGAAAATCTTCAATTTCACGTTTATATGAGCAAAGAAAGGACATAGTGTCGCTTTTATGATATTTTGTCACATTTACATACAGTGTGATGTCTCTCCAGATAAAATTTCATTTTTATTGCTGGAAAATTTAATGGGAAATCTGTTGGTTATCATCTTTTTTACAGCCAGAGAAGGATATTTATGACGTAATTTATATTTGATTGTAAGATAAGTGAAATAATTATTATAGGGGAGAAGGGAGATGATTATACTGGCAATTGAAGTTTTCCTTTATTACATTTGATGGAATTGAGGGAAGGGGAGTCATTTTCACCTGTTAACCTATTTATAATCCAATCAACCTGTTTACATCATTCCCATTGATTTACACAAGAGCTAGGAAAACGAAAAAAAATATAACAATCAGAAACTCTGCACGTGCTGATGATTTAAACGATTTCCTGCTCGATCCCTCACCCCTCTTCCATCATCATCGTCGTCATATTATTAAGAAGGCGAACGTTGTTATACCTTTCCACACACAAAGCACAATTTTCATGATGAAAAGGAAGAAAAAAAATTAATAATTGATTTTTATATTAAACACAAACATACAATAGAGTCAAAAAAATACCCATGTCCCATATAAAGTTCGTGGGAATTGAAGCTTGAAATGTTTTTTCCTTCCTCCAATCCAACATCCTGATACGTTGTCCTTCTATAGTAAACGAGAGATGCCATTGCCAATATCATGTATTATGATGTGACCTTTTCGTATTAATAATTTTTTATTGAATCATTCATGTTTGTACCTGAAATACAAGCAGTTTTGTAGACCATGCTCCACTGGCTTTCAAAACATACTCACTCAATAATGATAATGTTCAAAAGAAAGAAAAATGTAATAACGAAATTTGAGAGGATTTTCAATCCAGGCGGATGATTTGATTACAAATTTATAACATTCAGGCCAGGATGATCTACGAGCTTGTTACATCTATTAGGATATTCAGAAGGATGTTGTATCTCGTATTAGAAGCTGATTGTGATTCAAGAATTGATTCTTAATATTCTCCCGTCAACATAAAGCAGGATTTTTAGTAGTCATCCAAAGGCCAAGTGGTACCTTATTAAATATATCAGTGTTCAATGTGATGATTCAATTGTTAAATCCAAAGCTTTGCCATCGTCCTAGTACTGATTCCAAAGTTTGAAAAGAAAAGTCAAAGATTAAGGTCCAAAACTTAGAGTTTGTAATATTGAATAGTTGAACAGGTTAAGTAGTTCAGTTGTCAACATTCTGACAGGTTTTTCATCTCAGAATTAAATCTGAATCAACTCCAATTATTCCAATGTTAACTCTTACACTAATTGATACTCTTAGTATTTATTCTGATGTTCCAAGTATCAAATGCCCAGTGGAGGATTCATAGGTAGAGCGTCTGTCTATCACCCTCAAGGCTATGGGTTCGAATCTGACTCATGATGATGGAACTTACTTTTTCATCATTGTCAAGAAGGTAGGGTAAATAAGGTAATTTTTACCATGTTATCGTCAAACCATGCTATAAAAAATATACTTCCTGTAAAACCTTAAGTCAGTTTCCTTGGAAAAAAAATTGACCACGACTAGTTGGACTCAACGAGCTGGTAACTCATTAGCATAACCACCACCACTAATACCTAGCAAGTTCTCTGAAATATCAAGACTTCCCCTAGGGTACTACGATTTCGCTACACTTGGTTACAGTTACTTGGACATTTGGCCGAATCATAAAAAATTATTTGGGCCATTGACCGCAATGTGAAAAAATTATTATCTTGGACAGTTAGACAAAATAGAAAAAAATTATTTGAAAAAAGGGTGCATTATGTGGGATTTTTAGGTATCAGCAAAAATAATTAAAATTCGTAATCAATTTAATAATGTACAATAATGTCAATATTACAATATCCTAACACTATGGCTGTAAAAAGGTACATCGAGTGCTGCTGCACAATTTCTAGTTCCCCAACTTTGGTTTGATTCGCTTAAGCTTTCACATTCAGTGGGCTGAATAATATTGATAAATTTAAGAGCTTTCAATCGAACCAAAGTGGGTGAACTAAAAATTCTGCTGCAACAATCGATGCACTTTTTAACAGCCATGCTAAAAAATAACTTTCTTTAACTAAAACTCAAAATCAATTCAAGAAAAAAGGTTGCATTATCTGTAATAATATAAATTTTACAGTATCCGTAACCGCTTAAAAAATTCTTTTAAAAAAGGTGCATTATGTGTGGTTTCTTTAAGTATCGCAAAATCAACTTTCTTCAACTAATATTCAGTATCAATTTAAGAAAAAATAAGTATTAATTTTACTGTGTTGCAATCACTAAAAAATTATTTGAAAAAGAGTGCATTATGGGGGGTTTCCTAATTAATAATAAGTTTATTTTTTATTTTGGTCAAATGATTCAAATATTTTGTTATGATTCGGCCAAATGTCCAATCTCGAAAAAATATGGCCTTATGGATTCGGCCTCATACGGTTCGGCCAAACGGCCTTCTTCCATATGGTCTTTGGTCATATACTAACGCCGGGTACTACAGGCCTTATTACTATTGTTCAAGTGTCAAATCTAGAGCCTTTTCAATGTTCAAGTGCTGATTCTGAAACTTTTTTTTGTAATGGTTGTAACGGGATTTCCAGGACGAAANTTATTCTTTATTGTCAATCACAAAGTGATAAGCTAGATGCAGTTTCTCTTTCGGTTCTGGTCCTCCCGCACAGGACCGTTCCCACTTCTTCAGCCGACTCGCTCCGGAAGTTTGAGACTGGGGGGGCTCGTGGTGGACCTGTATGGGAGAAAATAAAACTGTGACCTGGTTTGTCCACTATCACGGTGGCCACAAACCAGGAAATGAATAAATGCTCGAAAAGACTCACCAATAGCCTCCTAGCTTGTGGGATATTGCTGAGGTTGGGGCTGGAACACGCGTTCTCTTTATTTTTAAGATGGCGCCTCGCAACTTTTCCTTTCCTTTCCTTCTTCCTTCCTTCTTTTAACTTTCCACTCCTTTTCAAAAACTGGCACGTCTTGCCGACTCAGTGGTTCGATAAGGAAAAAACCTCAAGCCAGAAAGTGCCAGCTCATCGCTGTCAAGTTCTGCGATACCCTTTGCGTTCGTTCATTTGCGTTTTTGGGACGCCATGTATATTTCTGCGTACACTACACTCCCTGTAGTGTGGATGGAGAGGAAATTAGGGTTATGGGAGCAAACTAGTGGGTAGGTCGTTAGACCATGGAGTGTCCTTTCGTGTATCCACACATAACGGGGCTGTGGACACCGCGCACTCATAGACGCGACCATGACACTAATTTAATTCCCTCCTGTTAAGACAATTTGGGTCACGGTATAGAATCGTCTTACATGGTTACTAAAACTACCACAGTCAATCCCAAAGCTTCAAGTATCATATCCAACGTTTTACGACGTTTAACTATAATTTTGGTGTTATAATTTTTTTTACCCAACTGCTGATGTTGAAGACTATGACAATATCCAGTGTCAATTCTGATACTTCAAGTGCCAAATCCAAAGCCTTTTCCAGATTTAAGTGTTACTTCTAGATTTAAGTGATGCAATTCAATAAGTTCAGCTGTTGTTTCTAAAGCTTCTGATCCTTTTAAGTGTTGAATCCAATACTCGTTCTACTTTTAGGGTTTATTCTAAAACTAAAAGTGTTGATTCTGAATCTTTGACTTGTATTCTTTTCGAAATCTCGAGTTATCTTCGTTTTTAGTGGGTTTTGGATCCTTAGCTGAAGAAGCTTTGGAGAAAAGAGAACTACATGTAGAGACAGAGCATGCCATTCCGTCAAGTCAGAGTTGGATGATGGCGATGAATAAGATGATGTCATAGGGATCAAACGAGATGGAAGAACACTAGTGACCAGATGAATTCCAACAAAAGCCATAATCTTTAAGTATAGAATTGAATAATTTTTGTTTTGTTTATTTCTTATACAAATAAGCATAAAAATACTTTTTATTGACAATGTGGACAGTTCCACATTGAAAATACTCAATTATACAGACAGAAAAAAAAATTAAAATTACTTACACGTTAAAATGATAGAATACCATCACAATTGTTATACCTTAGCACTGGTTACTAGCTTCTTTTGAAGAATTTCACTGCTGAAACCTTAAACGTCGAAATTCTTTCCAATGACGTGATTGCTACTGGTAAGGAGCTCCAAACTCTAACACCCTCAATTCTTAAGGAATTAACATAGCACGCCGTCCAAAATTGTGGCATTGGAAGGTTTTCTGTAATCAAAAAAGACCCCCAAACAAAGAAGTTATTCATGTAAATCGGAGCAGCACCTTAAAGACACTTCAAGCTACACGGTATTGAGAAAACTATTCCAAAGAGCTTCCCAGCAAGCTGGACTCTAGATGAGGAACGTGATCTAAATGCCTAAGATTGTGAACATATCTCAGACATGCATTAAAAACCAGCCGAAGTTTATGCAGAGCTCCACGACTTGTACTTTTACGCATAGCTGTTAAAAGGTGCATCGATTGTTGCAGCACTATTGCTAGTTCACCCNAGCAAGCTGGACTCTAGATGAGGAACGTGATCTAAATGCCTAAGATTGTGAACATATCTCAGACATGCATTAAAAACCAGCCGAAGTTTATGCAGAGCTCCACGACTTGTACTTTTACGCATAGCTGTTAAAAGGTGCATCGATTGTTGCAGCACTATTGCTAGTTCACCCACTATGGTTTGGTTTGAAGCTCTCAAATTCAGAGGGCTGAATAATTTTGATAAAACTAAAATTTGATCAGATCAAACCAATGTAGAAGAACTAGAAATTGTGCTACAACAGTCGATGCACATTTTATCAGCCATGCTTTCAACTAAGTGTACACACCCAAAAACGGAAATATTATTCGGAACATTTAAACCCGGCTAGCATTCGGGTCCTGAAAATTTCACGATATTGGGTTCCCATTTTTAAGTATCCCGATATTCGAGAATTAAAAATTAATGTCCTGATTCTCGTCTTATGACTCGGGAATTTTCATGCACCCAAATTATGAAAGCTAAACGGGATAGAATCAACGAATTGTGATATTGTCCCGATTACTCAGCAGATTAAATTTCAGATATTTTATCCTGAGATTCAGTTTTTCTTACATGTCATAAGACAAAATGTATTTGAACATGAACACAATAATATTACAACATTTCCTTGTAATGCAATTTCAATCAATAGAAATGCACATTTTGCCACCCATCTCCCTTAAACTCTATAATAAAACTTCCATTCCATTCCAACATTTTATTTAAACGTAAAGTAATACAAAAGTTTATAATTTTCTGTAATCCCATGTCATTGCATTTAATCTATGTTGCTGTTATTACAGGATGTTACACTGTTCTATGCGATTTTCTTTTATACTTTCGAATATCTTTTCACTAACGTGATTTTAACGATCCTTTTCCTTTTCTGCATACAAATAGCATTAAGGATTTTGCAGTTTTGCAACTTGTACACAACTTTCTTTTCGTTCATTACTATAGATATATGTATATTGGGATTGGGATTGGGAAAATAGGGAGAAAGAGTGTAATTTATCAAGTCCCCTGTCGCTGGACGGAATCCCATTTCTTAGAACGCTTTCAATTCCGCAAAACATTACGATGTGCAATAAATTTGATCAACACCATAAAAGTAAATTTATTTCCATTATATTTTTTGTTATCAATTTTAAAAAATCTATAAAATATTTTATTCAGCACTTGAATTTGAAAAGGAAAATTTATTATTTTCTTACTTTTTTCGTTTTCCAGACCTGTCTTTAATATGTAAATTTTTAAATGATTTTTTCCTTTTTTTCTCTTGTATTTTTACGGTGGAAAATTGTATGCAAATGGGGTGGTTAACATGAAGGATAAAGAGATCAAGATATCCTGATGTTCCTCTTGGGGCATTTTTAATTTTTGACCCTAAACAGGATGGAAAATTTTAAGTTATTCTTTTTAACTCTAGATAAATATATAACTGACATGGTTTTCCACGTCTCTAACCACCCAAGTAGAGTCCTCAACCCGTTTGCTAAACGTAGAAAAAAAAATACATTTACGAGGTGCTACCATATACTGTCATATAAAGATAGTTTTAGGTCCAAACGATCAATTTTCATTGGTCGTGGTCCCCAAGGCGTTATCGCAATTTTTTATACCAGATTAGTCTCGTCAGGTTTTACCTCGCTCTAGTAAATTTTTTGACCTTCTAGAAACCTAATTGTCCTCCAAAAGGGCTAACTGATACTGATACAATACAATGTTTTTTTTTTTATTTTGACCAAGAAAGTAATGGTTTGTCCGAGATTTCAATTCAATTTTCATGTTTTTAGCTCAACTTTTGTTTTCGCTGCACTGACAAAATCCGAGATGACATGTTCTTCGTAGGAGGTGCCGATATGATCAGTGATCACAGAACCCACGATCCAGACCAACGTATTTGTTTTTATGCAACTAATGTTCTTGAAATTGGTACGAGCTAATGTTTGGCATTTAAAAGTTTCGATGGGTTTCAAAACCTTACTCTAATATGGCCATTTCAGAGGGCTCGCATAGAAAAATCACCATCACCATCACTATAAAAACTAAATTTTGTAAATTCTGATTGTTCCAGCTGATTTTGTTACACTTGACCGAATGCCTTATGGTTGAAGAACGTTTGGTAAATGCCATATGGCCGAACATAAAAAAGTTATTTGGACCTTTGGCCGGAGTATAACAAAAATATTTGAGATCTTTGGCTGAAATAGAAAAAAAACCTACTGAGTGAAGTGAGTTTTTTGGATAATTCTTGAAATATTTGGGCGCATCTTTGTTCAAATTGTAATCGAGTTCTCAACAAAATTTAATTTTCGTGGTGGGAAATTGAATGAAATAAAATTAACCAATTTATTTCTTTTAGTCATAAAATTCGTTTATAGATTTGAAAAGTTGGTCTATATTTTCCAATATTATTATTTTTTTCAATAGAGCAAGAAATTGGAATAACTTTTCCATTCCGTTCTCTATGTACAGTAGTGGAAGAGAAAAATGTATCTTAATATTGACGGAAAAAGTTTTCTGTTCTCTGGTTAAACTTTTTCTTCCATTTCCATTTCAATCTTATTCGATTCAATTCCATTCGATTTGAAGGAGGAAAAGTTTTTCTCGTTTTCCTTTCAACATTAGCGATGCTTTACATACAAATTACAAATATTTGATCGTTTCAATTGGAAATTGTTTTGAACGAGTGTACAATATGGTCCATTTTCCGATAAAAGGAATTTATTTTATTGCTTCCACCACCACCGCACCGACCGGTGCAAGATCATCCAATGTTCAAAATAAAAGGATACAAGGAGAAAAATGATGATAAAGCCGATTTAATTTCTTCTTTGAAATGCAATCGTCTCTTTAATCTCGTTTATATAGTAAGAAGAAAAAAATAGGAGGATGGGAAAAACCCGCATCCTCATCTCATCTCGTCTCGTATCCATAGAAAATCTCTCTGTGTACAAAGAAAAACGTAACATAAAACATAAAATACATGTGAATGGATGTGAAAATTTCGCTGATGTCTGTGGAAAATCTTCATATGGATGCGATGTAACGAAATAAAATTAGATAAAAATGATTTATCTGAAAATATGGGACATTTTTATGCCTTTATTCCTACACAGACACGTTAGCATTAGTTTTTTGGGCATCGTTAAAGCCCTGGACGGTGGCAGAAGATTTATTTATTGTTTCCCACTTTCTTTTCCTTTTTATCGTACATTTAGAGTTGGTTGACATTTGCTACTAAAGTTTGTTACGATTATAAAAGTATTGTATTCCGGGGTTGAGCACAATGGGCCCACTTTGAGGCCTTCGTGCGAGAGGCAGTATAAATTCCTACTGCACACCCCACCCCCCGAATCCATCCATAAAAGTAATGGGATTCAATCCCTAGCCAATATGAAGAACAAAATTGTGTAAAAATTATTGTCGGTTATAGAGCGCAGAGGTAGCCTAGGGGTACAATTTTGAGCTGATTTTCTCGATTGTCAGAGTAATTTACTATTTTCAAAAATTTTCTATTTTCAAAAAAATTTCAAACTGGATTATACAGCTTTTTTTATTAACTATAGATTTTATTACAGGAACTGGATTTTAATAAGGACAAAGATCATATATGCAAATTTGAAAGAGGATCAGAAAAGAGATTTACAGAGTTATCCAAGAAAGTCTGGTAATTGGCAGCACCTAACATGGATGATATTATCCTAAATTTAGCATCTGAACTGTTTTAAAGTGCTTACCGGAAGCTTATATCGCAAATTTGAGCTACTGAATTCTCGAAGTTCCTGGTATTTAAGAGCCAGATCCCGATGTCTCAGGGTGAAACTTTTTTATGAACTGTTCTTGGAAACTTATCAAAAGCCTAAATACCAAATTTGAGCTCATTCCGATCATTAGAATTGAAGATTCCTTGAAAATTCTGGTGGGTTTATGTGGAGGGTCCCAGACCTCGTGGTCCAATTTGATCCAAACTCGTCCTTACTTTTGGTTAGAAAAGCCTCTACACAAAATTTTCGCCACATCAGTTTAGAATTACGCGAGTTATCAAAGACACAGATGACATATTTTTTTCGTGTTTCAGACCATTTGGAGCAAGAGCAACTTTTCCCGAAGAACCAATTTTTTTTAATTTTACTGAACTATTACTTTACTGAATAGGCTTTTCTTTTCGATCAATAGGTTTGATGAAAGAAAGAAAAGCTAAATGATAGACAGTGTGAGAAAATCGAGTCATGCGGGGTTCAAAATTGATTTGGATACATTTGGCCGAATGCCTTATGGCCGAAGAGAAAAAAGATAGATAAGAGTAGGCGAGGCACCGACTTGAGAATACCACATCACCTATTAGT
>JXPH01030837.1:0-15812 GCA_001014845.1 Mochlonyx cinctipes | reverse complement strand
TCAAAAAAAAAAGTTAAAGTAAAAAATGGTGCAAACACTTTCGAAATTTCATTAACTTGGTTTGAAAACTTCGGAGGGTGGTCCTGGTAAGCGCATAGAGTGGGAGCCAAAATTTTTAAATTAGTCGAACAAAAAGCATAAATTGAGCTCAAAATATGTGGTTAAAAATTTGGAAAGGTATGAGACATCAACATATTTCTCACGGAAATGGAGGTCGCAATTACTGACCGACCGAATTGAAAATTTCAGGAATATTTTTAATAATTTGTCTCAAGAACCCTATTGTTTTTGGGCTTAATCGGCCAAAAGTGGATGATTTCAATGAAAAGTCGAAATAAATTCTGGCATACTTAATTAAACAAAATGGCTGAAATTTCAGTCATTAACAGTAGTTGTTGGTCAACCAACCAATTTTGAGCCCTGGCCAAAACCTTCTTTAGGCTCTCATATAAATGTTGGACAATGGAAATGAGAACAAGCCGGAGTGGAGGTAGCCAAAAATAGCTTATCCCAAATTTATAAGCCGGACCGGCGTTAGGAGCGAAGGCAAAAAAAAATAGGATCTTCTTGTATCAGCTGGAAGCGGCTCTACGTCCTCATGCAGCATCTTCCTTTGTAAGTCGGACACTCCGAAATTTCCTATTTTCAAAAATGGTCTGATATAGGCTTAGTCTCAGCAGATGGAAACAAAACAAGAAACAAATCATACTTGTAAACTACACCCGATATTATAGAACTCTTCAAACTAGAAAAGTTAAAGTCTAGAGTATTGGAATGGATCTGTTTGTTTTCATTTAAAATTGCAACAAAAATTCTCACCTATTAGTACAGCTAGACCGAACAACTCGGTGTCTAACATTCCTTGTTTGGAAAAATGATGGCATGTTTGTGCGTATACTTCTCGTACACGACTTTTTGCTTCGACTAGGAAGTACAGGGTGCGTGGTTGTGGTGTTCCTAATAACCTGTTTAAAAGAAATCATTAGCATAATGAATTAGAAAACAATTGATATCAAAATACAAACCGTAGAGCTAAGAATCGTGTACCCGGAGGTAGAGGACGTGATGGTGGTGCGCAAACCTCTAAGGGTGCGCTGACGGTACAAAAAGCTCGCATGCTGCATCGTTACCAGCTGCGATAACTTTCATGAAATATTTCCTAAAATAAACAATGAGAAAATATTGTAATAAATCATAAATATTAACAAGTTTATTATTTTCAGATTAGATTAAATTCTTTTTCTTGTATTCATACACAAATAAAGACTAGTAGTATTATGTCTCTAGAAGGGCATAAAAACATTTTTTCATTATAAGAATGATCAGAATCCAGACATGAAGTCTGTCAGAGTATTATATATGTATGCAAGGCATAGAGTTAAATAATAATCCCTATTGCGACCAGATGAGTGTTCATATTTCAAAGAACTTTCTAGATATTAGTGGATCTACAGCTTATAGTGGATTCCAAACCACCACAACTTTAATGGTTATGCTAATGAGTTACCAGTTCATTGAGCCTATCAAGTCGTGTTCAATTTTGCTGCGAGGAAACTAACCTCTTCGACATAATCGCCATTCGAACGCCATCTATCCCATACCTAAGTTTTTGCAGCAAGTATATCTTTGATAGCATTGTTCTGACGATATATGTAGGAAATCACCTTGTTTACCCTATTATTCATTAATAATAGTTCAATGTGCAAACGAAGTAATTTACCTTCTCAAAAGCGTTGAAAAAACGCAATTTCATTTAATTAATTTTCAGGTCGGATTCGAACCCGTATCCTAGTGGTTCATAGGCAGACGCTCTACCTATCAAGCCACCAGGGCAGTCATTTTTTTTATCTTTGTCGGACGTTTATTCTCTGGGGAGACCCAGACCCGGTGGACTGATTTTGCTCGTTTTCAATCCCCTGAGAGGTGTAATTAAAAAAGAGTCATATGGAGTTTCACCAAAATCAGTTTACGCGAGTTATCGTGACATAGTTACCGACATATACACAAAAGACATCTTTAAAAAACGATTCTTTCCTGTTCAGAGTGTCTGAGACCCGCTTAAAATACATTTTGGCAAGTTTTTGGTTTCAAGGTCTATCTAATACATTTCTTCCATTAAAGCAGGGGTCGAAGAAATGTAAAAAAACGTGTATAAATGGAAAAGGTGTTTCTAAAATTATACATGATTCTATTCTTATAATATTTTTCTTCATTTTACTTATACTTTAAATCAAAATCGAATTGAGTCGAAGATTCAAATATTTGAATGAGCTGAGCATGGAAAAGAAAGAAAATAAAATATTTTGGAAACGAAATAAACGAGAGGAAGACACACCATAAAATATATTTTTGATAATTAACACATGATTAATAAATTAATTTTGATAGAAAATTAGAAATATTTTTGAACAATAAAAACCACAGTGTGGTGGAGAAGATAATAAAATAAAATAAAATTTGAAGAATTTTTTTTATAACTGTGCCTTCACAATAAAAAACGATAAATTATTAATTTTTTGATTCATGATTTTTTTTCTGCATATAAGTGTAATCGAACTCTAATGCTTTTGGTTTGGATGTGGATAAAACGGTTGAACTGAAGAAAGTGGCGGCTATGAAATCGAATCCAAATAGAGAAAGAAAGCAGCCCATTTAAAATGTTTTTTTTTTTTTTTAATTTAAACATATTTTGTTAATAATTTGAAAGGAGGCGAGACGATTTTTTGGTGTTTTATTCGCTGTTATATTGCAGTGTTTAATAATTTTATCAAAACATTTTATTGGAGCTGATTGATTGATTTACAATTTTGTAAAGTTTGACGCTCAAATATTTTTATTCATACAAGAACCAATTTAAAGAACAATTTTTTGAATTCTAGGCTACCCGCTTGGCTTGATTGGTAGAGCGTCCACCTATCAACGACAGGGTATGGATTCAAACCCAACCCGTTATGATGATATTAATCTTGCGTTTTTTCATCGTTGTCGATAAGGTAAATTGCTTTATGTAGAGAAATGCTACCAAAAATAAAGTTTCTATACAAACTTAAGTATGGTGTAGCAGGCATTTGTTTATTATGATCAGGTCAAAGAAGTTAATCAGTTTCCTGGTACAAGTTGATGGACTCAAAGTACTGGTAACTCATGGACATAACCATTAAAGTTGTGGTGTTTCAGAATCCATTTTAATTGTAACACTCTAATAGCTAGAAAATTCTCTTGAATAATGGGGACTCAGTCATATTTTTGTTGGCGTTCAGATGCTAATCCTTACCAGTATTATTATACAAGTATATTGCCCGTCAAAATTTGACGATGTTGCAGTTTGAGAGGAAAATAGTAATTTTTGAATGAAAGATTTGAATTGAACAGAATCAGTTATGGAAAATTGAGCACAATTGTGAAATGTTTTACCGCTTTGCTTGTACTTAGTTGCTTCAAAAAATCCATAATCTTACTGCATAGTTAGAGTTAGTGCAAAACATATTTCGAGGAATTTTTCAATTATGCTGCAACTGTGCCCACACATTTTTCACCCCTGGAACAGAATTAAATTTTATTATACATGTAACTACATATGAAATATTACATAGCTTATGTAATAAGTCTATTTAAACGACAATTTTTCCAAAAAAATTTCATGACTTCAATCATTTTCCCTGACCATTTTCTTCAAGAATATGTGTCTTAAGTTTATCTTTGGTTCAGGTTCTCGAGAAAGCAATATACAGCTTCCGTGGCTCTGGTAAATATGTTTATGTTTATGTTTATTATTATATGCACAATCAAGCCGAAGCTTTTTAAAGTATGTACATTGCATTAAAAATACAGCGGTCAGATTAAAAATTAACATAAAATAAATTAACATGTATAAAATAAAAATTTGTATGACTAGGTTGTTTTAAGAAAATCAAATGCCGAAGTTTTAAAAGCTGAAATCCTCTCCAATACCATTATTGAAACTGGTAAGGAATTCCAAACTCTAACACTCTCTATCTTAAAGGAATTCCCAAAGTCTTCCGTTCTAAAACGTGGCATTAAAAGGTTTTCAGTTCTCGAGAAGAACTCTCGAACAAAGAAATCGTAACTTGGTGCCATACCGTGCAGTATCTTAAAAACACTGCAAGCTATTCTGCACTTGAAAAACTACGCAAAAGAGCACCCCAGTAAACTGGACTCTAGATGCGGAGTTTACTCAACACTCCACAACTAGCACTTGAAAAAATAACGTCACAATACTGAAAATGTGGTAAGATCAAAGATTTTACCAATTCTAGTCTAATATTTTGAGGTGTACACACTAAAATTTTCTGACATTTGCTCGTAAAGCTTTAAAACGAATTCCTTCGTTTTACAATCTGATACGAATTTTTCGTATTCCGTAACGAAATGCGAGAACCGAAAAATTCGTATTAAGATTTCCATATAAAACTTGTTTCCTTAATATCTGATTTTGCATCATGAATTTCAAAGTGCCCTGTGGCTCAATGGATAGAGGCGGGGATCGCGAATAGTACGTCCTAGGTTCAAGGCTCTTCCCCTCCTAGAACGTTTTTTATTTGAAAAACAAAAAAATCGAAAAAAGTACTGCAACCGAATTCTCGTATAAAATTTAAAAGTTATACGAATTTTGATACGAAAAAGTTGGATGCACAAAATTCGTATTACAAACACGAAAATTCGTATCAGAAACTTTTAGTGTGTATTGAATTTCATTCGATTGAGGGAGTGCAGACCGTAGTATACTTTTTTGCATACAACGCAGCGGCAGCATTACTCATCCAATCGCGGTGAGAGTCCATATACAAACCAAGATTTTTAACAGTAGGATTGTATGGGATATCTTGATCATCGAGTCGTACACTTGGAACTTCTGAAATACGCTCAGCAGCAATAACTTGACTGTGGAAGATTATTGCTTGAGTCTTGGATGCATTCAATTTCAGTCCATTGCATCTACTCCACTCAAGTATACGCGCAAGATCCTCATTAATATTGGAGATGATTTGCTGCGCATTTTCAAGCCTATCAGAATTATAGATTTGAAAATCATCAGCAAACAGATGGTATGTCGAGAATGAAACGCAATCAGGAAGGTCATTAATGAAGATAGAGAACAATAAGGGTCCCATTATATACACCTTCTTTGTGCAAGCTTTGACTCGGAAATTTGTCAATGATAATCAAAAGTGTTGATATTATAGGAAACTGTCACCCCAAAGCAAATTCATCTAAGAAGGACGAAATGTATAGAGAATTAGTAGAGGTAAATTTATGTACAAACGGAATGACACAATTGTGTTATTTTGGCAAAGTTATGAACAAAAAGTGACCACTACAGCATACAGTATCTTATATTTCGTTGAAGTTGACGATCTCTATATCCCAAAGTGTTAGATCGGGAGTCAGCAGAAACGTATTTTGACACCTGTAGTAAGTGATTCGGATAAGTACTGGGCAAGTTATTGCTAAAAACGACCATTAAAGCTAAGCTAATAATATAATAGGGATTAATGGTATTTGGTATTAATGAAGGGTACGAAAAAGTAAGGATCTTGTAATGCCCTTTTGACTTGCTTTTAAAATTATCTTTCACTTGATACCATGAAAGAGTCTGAAATGACTTTTGTGTGCATATCTTTTCTCGATTTTTGCAGCATTTTTGAGGCTCTGCTTTGCATATAAAGTATGAAATAAATTGAAAGGCGCAAATTTTGGTACCCTAAGTGACCAAAACGGTCTATTTTTGGCAAAGGTATTAACCGAAAACTACCGCTACAAACAAAAAGGGCTAAATTTGGAACCTGATTTTCCTTGAATTTGCAGATCTATAAATAATGTAACACGATTTTAATATTTAAAAACATATATTTGACAAAAAATAATTAATCAATATATAATTTCTCTTATATTTTACATCTGCTGTTGTAAGGTTCTCGAACAGAACAAAAAGTCAGAAAAAAGTGACTGATTTCATCTTTCAATTTTTTGGGTCACTTTTCAAAACTTTACCACAACTAAGCAACATAATTCAATTTCTCTCACTGTTCGGGCGCCATAGGCCACACTAGGTTGCACTTTGTAGAGAGAATTTCTAAAATCGAAGATTTTGCTTACGAGGTAGAATTTTGAAATACATACATTTTGTGAATTGGCTAAAATATTCAACTAGCCTTCTGTAAGATGCCGTAAAATTACAAAAACAACTAAAGATCTTTAATTTGTTTATAGCTTTTCTTTCAGATTGATGTGTCACAAAAAAAGCTGTAATTCTTTTTGTGGATTCCTACTTTTTTATCTCTATGGTGAATCTTGCAACTAGTAAAGATTTTACTCAATTTTAACTCGACGTTTCAAAAATATTTCAGATATAATGTTATACCTAATCATTAAAATAATCATTCAACAAAATATATACAAAATGAAAAGAAAAATGTTTGTGCATAAATCATCTTTGACCTTGATCTTAATTCCAATCTTCTCTCCTCGTATAATTTTTGAGTGCATCAAAAATATATAAAATCAAATTCTGTGGTTTCACGTCCAGAAATTTAAATTGCATTTTCAGTGTTTTGCCAGAGAGAAATGATTAAAATATGTGGTTATTGCGTCAGTTTGGAAATAAAAATAACAATTATGTGATTTTAATAATTTGTTCCCCATCATATCATCATCATCATCAACATGTAAGATGCTCCTTCTGTATTCCGTACACAATATATAATATTCTTTTAGTATTATTATTATTTTAACATAAAAAATGCCTGGCTGCTCGATGGACGTCCAAATAAATTTAATGTATGAACACAAAAATTTAAATTAAAAAAAAAATACAAAAAAGCCCTCAAGATTAATAATTTTTTTTTTTCATTTCCAGAAGCACAAAATTGTTTACAAAAATATATACTATAGTATCTATATACTACAAGCTCTTGATTCTTGATTCTCGATCTCAGCTCGCTGAAGAAGAAAAAAACATCCAATTAGAGTCTGAAATTTGAGATTCTGATAATGTATATATTTTCAGTTTTTCTTGTTTTTATTATTCTTCAAATAAATTAGAATTATTTATTTTATTTTTATGTTTTCTTATTATTATTCACCACATTCTTATGTTTATAACCTTAGGGATAAATTTTGATGGTTTTTACACCATACCATCTGTTCTTCGAAGCATGTTTTTTTTTATCTCTGCGTGTTTTTTCTTATTATTACTTTTTCAAGATTTTATTCGCATTATCGCATTGTCATTTAGCATTCCTGATGATGTCGCTGATCTGATAGCTCTACCTGGTATAGCTAGAGAACGTATCAGATAGATAGATAATTAACATTTTGATTCTAAGAAGTTTTAGTTTTCACTAACGTTCTAGTGGAATGATATATGTTAATAGGATCTGGAAAAAAAATCTTGAATGTTTATAGAATGAGTTTTAAGAAATCGCCATAAATTATGGAAAATATTTTAACTCATAGTATTCTAGATTTTTGTCCCAAGTGGTTTTATTCGGTATCCATATTTAAAATTTAGTTTTGCGCTTCTTTCATCATATCTGAAACTCTAGAAAAGAAAAGCTTATGTAAAAAAAATCTCCTAGGGAACCTTCAAATGGTTTGAAACGTGAAAAAACCAAAGTACTGTCTGTATGTATGTCTGTCTGTTTGTCTGTCGTATGTCGGTGTCCTCTACAATATAATAATAATATTATAAGGCCTATATTACCCTATTGGGACCAGGCGAGTCCTCATATTTCAGAGAACTTTCCAGGTAGTAGTGGACCTACAGCTTAAAGTGGATTCCGAACCACCACAACTTTAATGGTTATGCTAATGAGTTACCAGCTCATTAATCCCATCAAGCTATGTTCAGTTTTTATTGCAAGGTATCTGACTAACCTGACATACAAACATATACCACCACAATCATAGGTTATGTAACTGTAGATGGTACTGTGATAGAAATATCGACAATTCAGATTTATCACAAATTGAAAATCTACAATCTAATTTTTAATAGAACACATCAGTTTCTACTGGGAATCGAACCCAGAACCTAGTGGATGTGATTCTAGCGTGCTAACCACTCAACCACCTGGTGTCCTCGATAACTCAAGTAATTCTCAACCAATTTGGCAAATTTTGTGTCGAAATTTTTCTCAACAAAAGTATAGACGAGTTCGTTAATGGGCCACATCGGATCACGGGGTCTGGGGGCCGAATTTTCTAGAACTCTTGAGTTCTAATGATCGGAACGAGCTCAAATTTGGAATGTAAGCTTTTGGTAAATATCCAGGGAATTTTAATCCAAAAACATCGGAATCTAAGGGATCGGTACGGTACTAACAAATCAATTTCTAATGTTATTGAACTTATTTCAATTATTTTTAAGTATCGTTATCTATTAAATTTTTATTATTTTCATAATTTTCAAATGATTATCTTTAACAAAATGTGATAAATCGGATTAGTATAAAATTGTAGGAAACCACAAAGTGGATTATATAGATTCTCTTTTCGATTCATTGTACATATTAGGGTGAAAACTAAACTTTAATGTTGGATAAAGTTCATATGTTCAAATTTTGAAGAGGATGGTAAAAGTATTTACAGAGTTATCCAAAAAAGTCTGGTTATTGGAAGCACCAGGATTAGAAATTTTATTCTAAATTTAGCATAGGAACCGTTTTTGGGCACTCACCAAAAGCTTATATTTAAAATTTGAGCTCTCTCTGAGCATTAGAACTCAAGAATTTTGGATGTTTCTTGTACCTAAGAGCCCTCAGATTTCGATGTCCCAGGGACAAACTCATACAAGAACTGTTTTTGGCTTCTTACCAAGAGGTTAGTATTCAAATTTGAGCTCATTCAGATTTCTAGAACTCAAGAACTCTTAAATTTCCTAGCACCTAGGAGCCTTCAGATTCCGATGTCCCAGGGTCAAAATTTTTAAGGAACTGTATTTGGATACTTACTTGAAACTTCTATGCCAAATTTGAGCTCATTTTGATCACCAGAACCCAAGTGCCTGGTACACAGGAGCCCTCAAGTGTCAATGTCCAAGGTTCAAACTATTTTAGGAACTGTTCTTAGAGTATCCACGATTATGTTCCAAATTTGAGCTCATTCCCATCATTAGAATTCAGAAATATTCTGGTGAATTTGTATTAGGGCCTCCAGACCCCGTCGCCCTTTTTGGCCCATTAACGAACTCGTCCTTATTTTTGTTGAGGAAAGTCTCCACACAAAATTTAAACAAAAACGGTTGAGATTTACGAGAGTTATCGAGCTGACAGAAATACATAAAGACAGGCACACAGGCAGTACTCACACATAGCATTGTTTTTAGGGGTTTTCACGTTTTAGACCATTCTGAGCAACTTCCGGGGATTTTTTTTTAAATTTTTGAGTACAGGTATGTTCTCGTTAATTGGAAATTGCTTGGGACCGGCTTCCAAATAGAGAGAAGAAATTATATTGATCAAGATAGCAGAGAAATTAATTTTTTCGAGAAAATTCCATAGAAAATTCGTATTAACGGAGGTTCCAATTAACGGGAATATACCCGAACATTTAAATTTTAAAGTGTCAGCCGACTTAATATCCTTTTTGCATGAAAAAGACTAAAATTGAAGAGTGAAATACACTTTACTTTTACACAAGCATTTAAAAAAAAATCATTTAAAAAAAATCATTTTAAAACACTTAAAAACATATTAGAAAAACGTAAGTTTCATTTAAAGTCCATTTGAAACCCATTTAAAATCCACTTTGCCATTAAAAAAAGTGGGTTGTCATTTGAAAAACCCGAGGAAATACCTTTCAATTTGAGATGTTTTTACCGTATAGATGAGGTTTTCTTTTCTATCTACACTGAAAAAAAAACATTTAAAAACATTTCAAATTAAAATGATTCCATCTAATTTTTTTTCAAATGGAAACGATTTCAATATCAAATGGTTTTTAAATGTTTTTTAAATGTTTTTAAATGTTTCTAAAAGATTTTTAAATGTTTAAGTGTTTGAGTGTTTTTTAAGTGATTTTTAAATTAATCCTTTAAAAAAACATTTAAAAAATATTTCAATTTGAAGTGTTTTCTGTTTGAAAAAAAAACTAATTAATTGGGTCAATATAAAACAATATTTCAACTTGAAATGTTTTTTTTTCAGTGTATGAAGAAGAAGGAAAAGCTAAACGGGAAATTTAGAAAAATAGATACAAAATCAAATTATGTTTTTTAAATAAAATTGTTGTCAAAAATTGGTATAATGTCAAATGAATACGGTTGAAACCGAGTTTAAATGGTTAGGATAACACTGTAAATATTTTATTTAGCTATCCATTTTATCTTGATAATTATCTATACTTAACACACACGGAAAACATTGGGAAATATTCAGTGAATATTTCTAATAACGTGGATAAGACAAAAAGTTATTTGGGATAATGATTATCCAAGTTATCCCGAAGGTTTTTTTTGTTATCCATTCGATTTCCGAGATTTTCTTTGTGAATTTGGTGATGATCACAATTAACACTGTTATCCCAATTATTTCTCGCCTCATTGATTTGACTTTATCTCAATTTTGTTTTTGTTTTTTGCTTTATTTTGGAATTGGAATTTGAAAAACATATGAAAACTCATTACAATTTGAAATATTGCGAATATTTTTCTTTGAAAAATCAGTGAAAAGGATAATTAGGATAAAAGTGAAGATCAACATCTTTCACTAAGTAGGTAGAAAATCAATAAATAGTTTTATTTTAGTTATCCCAATTGGTTTTCTTCGTTATCCATTTGATTATTCTGAAAAATTTTACTAGCTTTTCTTTAAAAAAAAAATAGAAAAAAGGTATTTTTGCTATGCGTTTCATTTTAGTTGTTATTTCAATGACTCGCAATACTTTAAAAAATATGTACTTACTTAAAAAAATATCTGGTGATTCGGAATTGAGGACCCAGTTATTCAGGTTCAATCTCTCCCAAACTTCGTGTATTTTTCTCGGTATTTGGAAAAAACAGCCCACAATTTAGAAAAAGTCAGAAGATCCGAATACTCAGCACATGAAAAAATCAGGCTATTTTTTAACTAATATTCTTTATTTTCTTTTCAATTCAAAAATGGCGCTAAAAAAAATTCGGGCATGCCGAAACATCAACAAATTATCATTTAAAATTAATTTCTATAGCATAATTTCTCAAATACATTAGTGAAAGCTCAAAATTTCGTTTGAAACTTGATCATTAATTTTAAATCTGTACCAGACATGGTATGGCGTGGTGCTGACGATGACAAATGGAATGAATGATTAAATTATTTATTAATGAATAGGTAGGCACAGATTACTAATAATTATTTTATTGGAATTTAAGACGAGACGACAATATAACAAGTCGACGAAAATATTATTTAAAAAATCCAGATCTATTAAACAGCAATACGTTTGTGATTGGCTCTGAAAGAGCTAAAAGAGATTTTAAAAACATGAATAATAATACCTATATACGAAGTCGAAGAAAAATATAAGACAATATAATTTTTAAATTCCAGTAGCTAAAAATAATTACAATCTTCTCATTCTAAAAGAGTTATGTGTATAAAAGCTTCTTATATATTATAAAATACATATATGAGTATTTTCTGTTATAACATTTGCTGCTTGTCTTTGCTGTTGCTGCTGCTGCTGTTTGGCTGTCATGTCTTTGGATGCAATATACATAATATAAATTTTAATTTATACCTTTCTTACCGAGAAAAATTGCTTTTTTGGTTGCCAAATATAAGAGAATAAAATTTATTATTATTATTTCCCTCTCTTAATCGTTCTGGATATTTTTTGGGAGCGAAAAGAAATTAAATTAGCTAAGGAAATATAAAATGGCACATAGAGTTATAACAAAACAACAAAAACAATGGGTAGGATAAAATGAGATAAGGTGGATAAATTGGGATGAAGCAGGATTAATATTGTAAAATATGATAAAATAGAACAAAGTTGCATAAATAGGATAAACCTGGAGAGAGGATGATTTCAAAACCTATTGAGGATAAAGTAGGATAAAATAAGTTGAAAATTATATAATAGCAATAAGTCCTCTAATGCCAATTTCCTTTTATAGCTCTAAAAATTAAAGTCGCTTACACCAAATTTGCATTAAAATTTAAATGTTTTTATTTTGAATTTTTGGTCCCATCGCAACTGGTCTAGGGTCCTGTGTGATTTTTTTTATTTATTGTGTATTTTATTATAGCAACTGGATTTAAACTTGGACAAAGATCATATGTTTAAATTTTGAAGAGGATCGTAAAAGTATTTACAGAGTTATCCAAGAGAGTTTGATAATTGGAATCACCAGAAACGGTAGACATTATTCCAAATTTAGCACTGGAACCGTTCTTGTGCACTTAACAAAAGCTTATATTCTAAATTGGAGCTCACTCCGATCACTAGAACTCAAGAATTCCGGAAGTTACTGGTACTCAAGAGACCTCAGCGTCCGTAGGTTACTCTTTTTTTTAATCATTAAAACCCAAGATTTCTGGAAAATTCTGGGACCTAGGAGTCGATAGATCCCGATGTCCTAGGGTCAAATTTTTTTTGCAACTGTTCTTGAGTACTCAAAACAAGATTATGTTTCATATTTGAGTACATTCTGATCATTACAACTCAACTATTCAGTAGGAGTCAACAGATCCCGATGTTGCAGCCAAACTATTTTAGAAACTGTTTTTGGATATTTAGNAGATCCCGATGTCCTAGGGTCAAATTTTTTTTGCAACTGTTCTTGAGTACTCAAAACAAGATTATGTTTCATATTTGAGTACATTCTGATCATTACAACTCAACTATTCAGTAGGAGTCAACAGATCCCGATGTTGCAGCCAAACTATTTTAGAAACTGTTTTTGGATATTTAGCACAAGATTATATTCCAAATTTGAGCTTATTCTGATAAATAGAACTTCAGATATCTGAAAAATTCTAGATACTTTGTATGGGGGCTGCCAGGCTCCATGGCCCAATTTGACCCATTTACTTTTGTTGATAAAAGCCTACACACATAATTTCAGCTAAATTGGCTGAGAATTAAGCAAGTTTTCGTGCAGATACATAAACAACACAGGCACACAAGCAGACAGACCGACTTATTTTGTTGTTGGTTTGTTCACGTTTGAGACCATTTGGAGGAGCTTTGCCTGAGGAATAAAAATTTTAGCTTTTCTTTCTATGGGAGAAAGAAAGAAAAGTTAAAATTGCGATATAATCAAACAAGTAATATAGAAGCCATTTTGAATAATTGGGATAAAATTATAAATTGGTTTGGAACAGTGCACAGGTTTCTGCACAAGCAACAACTGCATAGGAGAAAACCGGCCTAAATAATTATTAGTTACATCATTCCATTTTTTGCCCGTACAGCCATTACATGAGGGCATATATTTATTTCTTTATCCCTAGATAATTATTTCCATTACATTGATTTCAAATTATTAGTTTCCAGAATTATCTGTGTAATAAGATTAGATCCCGTGGAATAGACGTAATTTGAAAAAGATAGGTAAAATTGGGTAAAATATATTACAGTTACTTAAATTTAGATATAATTTGATAAAATTAGATAAAATTGGATAAAGTTAGATACAATAACATAACACTAGATAAAAATACATAACGTAGATAATAATAATAAATAATAAGGCCTATAGATACCCTATTGGGACCAGGCGAGTTCTCATATTTCAGAGAACTTTCAAAGTATTGGTGGACCTACAGCTTATAGTGGATTCCGAACCACCACAACTTTAATGGTTATGCTAATGAGTTACCAGCTCATTGAGCCCATCAAGTCATGTTCCGTTTTTATTGCAAGGAAACTGACTAACTTGACACACCACACTTATACCATCACAATCATAGGTTATATAATTGTAGATGGTAGTAGCTGGTATGCATATTTCACAGACTGGCTGTACTGTGTTTCATTTATAGAAATATCGACAATTCAGATTTATCTTAAACTGAAAATCAACAATCTAAATTAATAGAATACAGAAGTTTGTACAGGGGATCGAACCCAGAACCTAGTGTGTGTGAGGCTAGCGTGCTAAGTAAGTTTAAAGTATATAACACTACACAAAGTAGGATAAAGTTAGTAACAATAGATAACAATAGATGGAATTGGATAATTTTAGATAGACTTAAATAAAATTAGATGAAAGCAGATAAAACTGGGATAAAATTATATTTTGATTTGATAAATTTGGATAAAGTTTGATATAATTAGATCAAACTAGACATTTATATAGTTGCGCGACCTGGCTCGTTTCGTAAGACATAATACGAGAACGACCGAAAAACACCTGGCGTTGCTCATGGCTAGCAGAAGCTCATGCTTGGGCAGTACAAAGTAACAGCTCTCCGCCTAACAATAAATGGGACTTGAAGCAAATGGCACTACGATATACAAGATGGTGACTTTTTATTGATGATATGCTCTTAGAGCAAGACAGCATCACCGTTGGATAAGACGAAAAGTAAGTAAGTAAAAAGACAAAGTCAGATAAAACTAGATAAAAATATATAAAATAGATAATAGTACATGAAATTAGATAAACAATTCGATAAAATTCGATAAAATTCGATACAATTAGATAAAATTAGATAAAAATAGATAAAATTAGATGAAATGAAGAAGAATGATGAGGAACACTTTATAGTTTCAGAAACGATAGTTTTTAGTTCGTTAAACTATCACAATAGTTCTTGAACAAAAATTCGTTTTTAGATAAAGGAACTAAAATAAATAGTTAAAAGAACAGAAAAATCTAGTTTAGATATTCGAACTAAAATAGTGCTTGAAACCTTCTGCCAAAGTTTGAAAATTTAACTTAAATGAATAGTTCAAAGCTCGAACTAAAATAGATAGTAGATAGACTTTTGTCTGGAATTCGGTGAATTGAATTATAATTTTAGTTTCCAGAATTATCTGTGAATCTAATTAAAATTATCCAGGAACACAGGGCTCGATTTCAGGTTTCCACAATGTAAGTTATAAGTAGAAAAAAACTATGCAAGAGATAATAATATTCTGAGAACAATTTTTGTATTCTTCTTATTTTATTAAATTTTATTTACATGTTTACGATCACGATTACAATTATTATTTTACATATTCAAATGAACATACTTTTTAATTTATGATCATTTCGAAACACCTCGAAGGCAACGTTCTTACCCCTTGTCAAATATTTTTAACGTTATAAGAAATAGCATTGTAATTGATCACGTCAGCGTTAAATTATTTATTTAATATTTTTATACTTTTTTATAGACTGCAGAAAATAAAATGCAGTCATTTTTATTATACATTTTATGTACATTATTACGCACATGGGTTTCAACATGATGATGAAGAGACGAATTATGTGAAATGAAATAAAATAAAATTCCATCCAGTTCAAAAGGTTGGAATTTTATGAAAAAGTAATAAATTTTCTCTTTCTTGACCTTGACTCCAGAGTCTTCATATTTTATGTGATTTTAAATGTTTTTCAGATCAAAAATTATATCTCTTAAATAAATTATCTTAAAATTCGTGGTACACAATATATTATATAAAATAAAAAGAGAGCCCACAGGTAGCAAACAACAAGTCTTGGAAAAAAAAAATTTCTTCCATACAACATTTGTTGTTGTAGATTCTTTCTTCTTCTCCATCACCATCATCATCATCATCATCTTAAAAATTTAACATGAAAAACAACAACAATCAACATAAACATTCCATTCCCGAACAAGGGGAGAAGAAATGAG